>QKMX01348942.1:0-12492 GCA_003401595.1 Venustaconcha ellipsiformis
TATTGGCTATGCGTCAATTATGGACAGTAATAGCAAAGTTATACCAATTGATTTCCAAGAAAGACCAAACTCAGTTGAACCATAAATGTAATATAATGCATCAATGAGTTACTGAAATATTGGCAAACAACAATAAAAAAAAAATCAACAGTTACATTAATATGTGACCTTGTTCCAGAGGTGAGCGAATGCGTTCTAGAAAATATTCCTTTTTGCTTCATAGTTACACATACCATGCATGAAAAGAATCCATGACATGGTTAAGATAATGCATGCAAATTAAAACTTCAACCGTAATATTGATAGAACTGTTGACTCCAGTGCCATCGTGAACTTTAGTTAAATGACTGCTATGCTTCACTTTTCCGCTAATATGGACTCGACAATAATGATGCGAATCACAATTGTGTCTGACATCAAGACGGTTTCTTTCTATTTTCCCACTCAAATAAGCAATCATACAAACTGCCCCAGGAGCTCTGTAAGGAGTCCATTAGTCTACTTGAGAAACTTAATGTTTGCATAATATTTGTCAGTGTGTGTGCACAACTACTGTATATGACAGGCGATCAGAAACACCCTTTACATGTTCACACACTTTATCATTACAAAATCAAGTCAGAAAATGCATTTTTTAGTTTTATTAAAACAAACTTAAAAATGCAACAATCAAGAACAAATTGTCAAGTTGTACATTTGTACAAACTTAAGCCTTTGCGATTGTTAGAAGATTGTCCTGAATGTATATAATATGGTACTAGAGAAATAACCGACTTTTACAGTTAAATATACATAGCCTATGCTTTATTGGCCCCGTTCTTCAAAAAACACAGAACAATCTGTAGTAGAAGTTCTTGACTATCACTGTAAATTAACATTGTCTTGAAGATCTGAATACAACTATGCAATACTGAGATACATTATATCGATATATAATAGCAATGTCATATACATTATCCTACCATCCATAAATATCTCTTTGAAAATAAATCACACTGTACCATGATACATGAATAAAGGCATGTTGTGTATACAAAGTATTGTACAGATTTTTTTATCTCAAATATTGGCATGCACAATTAAGAAATTGTAATATGACTCCCACCTTCCCCTTTTGTCATCTTTGGCATATAATCGTAATTCCATAGTTGATAAAAGCCAGGTCATGTTTTTATAATCTGAATAAACAGTAAATACTGTATTCATAGCCTATTATGTCCCATAAAAATGAATATTAATTTATTAATTTCAAATTGTGAAATGTTAAAATGACTAAATGAATACACACTTTTTTTACTTTGTACATTCATTCAATCCAGTTATTCACATTGTGCAATACATGAAACATTTACTACCTGTACTTTTTATTTTCTCAACAGGTAAATTGTACTTTACATTCCTCATGAAACGTTGCGATATTAGGATTAAAATATTTATGTTTTACAACATTTTTATTAAAAAGCTGTTTAAAGTTTCTAACTTCAGAACCATTTACAACAAACTATTTTTCAAAGACATTTTACTAAGTAAACAAAATTATATTTTAATGCCAGTGCAAGAACAGATGATACTCATGGTGTATAAATTTAAAAAGTAAAAATGATTTTGAACTTTGCAGCACTAGCTGAAGCTAGGTATTAGGTCTCAATCCTGCATTGGACAAACAAAATTTTGAGAATATTCCTAAAATTATGCGATATAAAACCCCTATGAAATTAAATTTAAAATGGAAAAACCTACTTGTAACCATGACAATGTGAAACATATAACAGCACCCATATTTGATTATTATGGTACTGTTGTCATGGAATCCATTATAGAATGGACAATGAAAAAATAAGAATATTAAAAATGGTATATTACCTTGATTTCAATATTGTTTTGTGATATGTTGGTCAGCTCTTATTATCCTTTTTACTATAAAGGTTTCTAAGCAAAAAAGTGTCATATTGTTTTAAATATTTAGAAAAAAAAAATCCATACTGATTACTTTCACAACTGTACAAGAGTCTACTGAAAACTTGTATGCATCACAAAGAAAAAAATAAAAATAAATATTACATATATGTTAGAGAATTTAATGTTAATTCAAATCATAGAAAAATCATATCTTTGTTAATCAAAAACCTAGTTAACTTTTACTGCAAAACAATTTTTTACAACCACTATAAATATAAAATAAATAAATAAACAAGTATTTGGAAACTTTGTATCCAAATAAATTGATAAATTCATGACTAAACAGAAGTTAAATGTTATAAATTTTTAGGGCATTTGTACCATTTCTAAATTTGTCAAAGTTTTTCCATTATTTAATGACTGAAGCAAGAGAACAAATGATAATGATTCATAATGTTAATTGAAAATCCCTGACTTTTATTTGGATATATTAAACCAACGAATATGAATGAATTAATACTGCCTTCTTTCTTCTTTCATAATTTTTGACAAAATAAATGCTACAAGTCATGACTGAAAAGCAGATTTGAAGCTCTGAATATTATAAACTAAAGAACTTTATAAGTATATGTTCAAAATCATTAGTCAATTCAAGGACGGAAGTAAACAGATATTAAAATACAAAGTATGATTACAATATTTTAAAATGCTGATAGGTAAGGTTGCACACCTTAGTTGTATGTTTCCTGGATAAAACTGAAGCTGTTATTTTATGGACAGGGAAGTTTTTTACATACTTATCCATGTAAAAATTTACCCTTCTATGAGTAGCACAAACAGTGCAAGAAACTATACATTTTAAAGTGATTTTAGATAGCTTGGACATGTAGCTATTTCAAAAATATACATTTATTTTAAGTTATATATGTTGATGTTTTAGAAGCAATCATCATTAAAACTTTAAGTACGTATGAAAGATATGCTAGATCAATGATTGTCAATACATATTATGACTGTACTTAAATTTTTTATAAAATAAAAGTGGACCTGCCTATGAACAAGAGTCATGTGGTTGCTTGCCCTGTATTGAATAGTACTCTATTCAGATAACTAAAATTTGTATCCAGAATCTATATTTTTATCTCATATGCAGTGACTATGACCTTTGACATTTTGACCTCCAAATCAATTTACTTCCTTACCCCATGTTCAAATCATTAGCAACGTTTGGTCCATGTCTGTGATGTAGAAATAATGTCATTGTATAGAAATCAAATTTCTTAAACTATTCAGTGACCTTGACCTTTCAACCAGGAAGCAGTCAGTCATGTTGATCTTTTTGACCTTTTGACCTCAGAATTGATACTGTTCTTCCTTACCCCAGGTACAAGTCATCCATAGTTTCGTAGATGTAGATAATGGAGAAACTATTTTTCTTCCTTTAGTCACAGTGACCCCAACCCTTGAACTTTTCAATCCTGAAACTGATAGATTTCTTCCTTACTCAAGTGAAAGCCAGCCACAATGTTTGGTAACCGTTGATGATGAATAGCTAGAATTTTTAAGCAGCAATGAAATAATGAAACAGCCAGATGAACAGACCACATTTAATCATAATGTGCACCATACAAACAGATGGAGAGATGATGTGTACACTAATGCCAGAATGACCACTATGTCACGCTTCCTCCAAGGTGAGCTTCATAAAAAAGTTTATTTTTATGACAGACTTAATCTTGAAAAAAGAATATTTAAGGATGTTTAAATTTTGTGGTAACATATAGAAAAGTTGACATCTAAAGTAATTTTTATAGCTTTGAAACTAAGAGTAAAAATCACAAAAAATAACCTGATGAGCAAATAAAATGTGATTCTCCCATATTTTAATTATTATTGCACAAATATCATCATACTTTATATAAGAATGTATAACAAAGACATTTTTTATTTTCTCTTTGTTGTGTCACACAACTTATGTAATTATTTATATTATGCTGATTATAAAACTGCAAATGAAAATACAATGTATGAAACATTTAATCAAACATGATGGCACATCAAAATAAAAACAATTTCTCTTATAAAATGTTTCAACTTAATTTTTTGTGAATAAGCAAATTTTAATGATTTGGCAAGACAAAATGCTTTTGAGAAGAATTGGCAGTGGTGAGCTAACAACATCCCTTTAAAAATGCAAAATGGGCAACAAAACTTTGTACTGTTAAAAGTGATTATAATGTGACCACATTACTGACATTTTCAAAGTCTTATCATGCTGTTAATATCCACTTCCAAACTTGTGTATCTTATTGCTGAAACACATGAAACTATTTCCAAATGCCTTGTTATAATCTCATTTCTGGCTTTTTTTCTGCCTTTTTATAACCATTATTTAATACATTTTTATATAAAAAGGTTACTAATCTTTATTTTAAATCAAGTTAAACAACAGGAATTAAATGCACTAGCTGCCACTCCTTCAGTAAGGTGGAATTTCTTAATGTTTGATGCACAAATATGTATCTATGACAACCGTGTTGATTATTCAGCATTTTATACATGTATATATCACCAAAAAAGGACAAACAAAACAAAGGTAAAGCTAAAAATGGGTAAAATCCCTAAAATACAAAGACCAATTTTTTAAGAGTTCAAGAAACTTCATCATGGGATACAACCCAGGGTAAAACTGTTGCTTCCATTAATTAGCTGCCTCTTTTTATGTGTGAGGGCATTTAACTGAACCTATTTTATATCCCCCAACATATTATGTGCAAGTTTTCTGTTATTGGTAAATAATTTAAGGTTAAATATTAAGACAAATCTTGATATTTATGAAAATGCACATTAGGAGTAAGCAGAATAAAATTTTTAAAAGAATCATCAACAGTAACACTGCTCTTAAAAACATTTTTGTTTTTTTTTGGCAAGGGTTTGTTTGGAATGAATTTTGGAGTCATAATTTTTGCAATGAATGATACTTTTTAAAATGATCATTTTAAAAATGTCTGAAAATATCTACAGTTGTTATTGATGGTGTTAGGTCTATCAAACTCACCATCACTTGCCTCTTGTTCAGTGATGTCACAAAGTGTACTGTGGGATACATGGCTGCTTCTCAGGAACAAAAACTTCTTAAGCAGTAAACAGGAACCAGTTGAATGATAGTTGCATGATTAGTGAGTTGAACTATTTAAGTGACCAGTTCAATGATTGTATAGCACTGTTGTCAAAAAATGATCTATTATTGCATGGTCCCAATTCAAATGAGCAGCTTTGTTCTACATCTTAGTAATGGTTGCATTCGTAAACAATAAATAACAAATTATGATACAAAACAAATTATGTAAAGGCACATTTGTTCCATTAGAATTCCAAAACTGAACAATTTTATTCAAATTTATATTCTGACATTTATAAATAATTTTTTATAATATACATGCAATATAAACAAACAAAAATGTCTCTGGATTTAAAAAAAAACATCTATTGTTAAACCCACAGAGCATCTGGATTCTTTCTTAACATACAATGTTTGTTACCGGCAGTCTTACCAGTTCAAAAGACAATTGAGGTCATGATTTAAGGATGATCATAAAAGGAATGAAACTCTTGATTCTGCAATACACAGTAGTTGAAAACTTTTGAAACAGATTTCCTTTTGAGTCACAGATTCTATATTCCAGAAAAATAAAAGGGTCAAATTTTTATCCTAGATCTGACCCCCCCAAGGGATTTTCATCAAAACTGAACATTAATATAAAAGAAAGATAATACATGATTCATACATGTTCTGAAAGCATGCTTGTTGTAATTTAATTGGAAAAAGACACCTGCAGAATCAATAAGAATTTATCTTCAGCAAGTTTATCATTGTACTTGAATAGCCTCTATGCCTGGCCTCATCTGGGGAGAATTGGACATTGGTGACCGCATGGAAAAATCAGTTGGTTTGTAAAACATGTCAGTGCTACTTTTTGGAACTTCAGACTTTTCTGAAGAGAAATCATGGTTCAGTTCTTCATCATCACTGGGAATACTGTTGTGGTCACTTGGGAGTGCCATGCTTCTGGATAGTTCTGAAACCTCACAGTTTTCAAAGTCTTTGAAATTGCTGCTCTCAGATTCCATGCTATTTCCTGAGAGCTTAAAGTCTTGAAATTCATTGGAATAATCTTGGGATGCCTCAGAGAGTTCTTTGGTTGGGGATTGGATTGTGTTCTCTATTAAAGCACTATAGTCTATGTTAAAGCCTGCTGGAATACAATTTCCTGTTTTCCAGTGAGTCTTGAGACCACTGGCACTGATGTATTTTCTATTACACTGGGGACACTCATATGGTCTTTCATTTGTATGGAGTCTTTTATGAAGCTTGAGGTGCACAAACTGAGTGAATTTGGCAGGACAGAGTTTACACTGAAAAGGTTTCTCCCCACTGTGCAGACGCATATGTGTTTTAAGGTTACTAGTAGAGCTGAACCGCTTTCCACAAGTGTCACACTCATGTGGCTTCTCCCCAGTATGTACAAGGTTGTGCTTTTGGAGATGGGCAAGCTGCGTGAAACCCTTACCACAAGTTTGACAGACAAATGGCCGTTCACCAGTGTGTGTGCGTAGATGTACCTTTAGATTGGACAGCTGGCCAAATGACTTGCAGCAGATATTGCATTCATAATGCATCTTTCCATCTCTCTTCCTCAGTGGGTAGGGTAATGAGCGGTGGCCTCGGATTGATGAATCTAATTTTGGTTTGCTGAGGTTTAGTACTTGGTCCACTGGTGACTGCTGAACTGGTGGCCGTAGAAATGGTGGTGGCTGCATCGGTGGCTGTGAGTTCATTGGTGGAAATGGTGATGGATACATGGGCCAACCCATTCCAGGATATGGATTAAATGGGTACATAGGATTCATAGGGTACATGCCTGGAAGTGTTGGTGTTGGAAAGTACAGTGGAGTTGAAGTTGAAAACTTGCCCATTGTGTTGGAAATCATCTTGGAATAAACTTCATCTGGTCGAGAAGTCATGAATGGATGCATCAGCGGTTTGTCCATCATTGGCATATTAGGGAAGAATCTGAATGGGAAAGGAGGAATGGGTTCTTGCTGAAATTTTTCTTTGGAGAAATTTTCAAACCTTGGTTTCTCATGTTCTGGTGTAGTTGGAGTTTTCATTTCAGGCTTAATGTCCATGGCATTCATTCCATATCCTTTCAAACTCTGACCAGTGATATCATCCCCATTTTCACGCATTTTCTTTATCAGTAGATTTTCAATGATCCCAGTTCCAGATGGTCTCTTTGGTGTGCTATGCTTAGATGGTGAATGATTCATGATACTCATAACACTGCTTCTTATTGGTGGAATAGGTGAAAGGCTCCTTGGAGGAACAAAGTGTACATTTTCCAGATGTGAATTTTTCACTGGACTCTTTTCAGGAGAAGAAAACTCTTCACTGCTAGTTGACAGGTGCTTGTTGTGACTATTATGCTCCATATTATTACTGGAAGGTCTTTCTTCTCTCTTGTGAAGGCTGTAATCAATGGCATAGCTTTCTTCATGCCCACTGTCATTCCCATCATTACCCTCATCTTTTGGGCTAGGTTTTGGAGTAGACTTTTCTATGGGTTTGGGCCCAGGACTTTTCACTTGACTATGAATCATTTCTCCTGGATGGAGTGGGATAGGGCGATGAATTTGTCTTTCAATCATCTGATTTCCTGAAGAACAAAATATAAGATTTTTTTTAAAAGCTTTGGCAACTTTTGCATAAGCTGAAAGAGTCTTAAGAAAATGTAAAATTCCATTATTGCACTGATCCATAAACCACTATTAACTGAACTGAACCAGTATTCAATAGGAAATAAATAGCAATACAGACATGATATTCATTGTTCCAAGCATTCACATGTCAGATAAACAAGGATGATATTAATGCTTGGAAGTAATGTAGCCCTCAGACATGAAAATTTCAGTATGGTCATTTTGTAAATGTATTTAGTAATATGTGAAAAAATATTTTTTTTCAGAAAAAACTAAGACTAACATTATTGTTGATGTGTTGATTACAGTAACACATCATACAAATTTATCAAGGTATAGTTACCTTTTGCAATACCCATGACAGAAGAATAAATCTGATCTTTGCAGGTAACACTATATATCTCCACTGGTAAATATGATCAAGCTATCACCTTCTAATCGTACACATTAATGATAAAATCCAACACTTGCCTCAAACTGATATACTTGAATTATAAGCTTTGAGGTTTAATTTCTGATCACACCTGCAAAATTTCTATTTTCTGTATAAGAAATTCATCTTCAATCTCTTATCACAAGTTTTCCTTTTCATACAAAGTAGCACTCTCCTTGAATTTGTCTCTGCACCTGCAGGACTTCCGTTAATTGGACTCGCAAAACACCACTTTCACAACCAGAAAGTTGCTTCAATTGATTGTCGTTTATGGTTATGTCTTTTACTCAAAATTCAGATGATACTCAAAGACTAGATTGAGAGACTTAACATTCTGGTGAATGTTCCTGTTCGTTTCGCTACTTAACTAAATAAGAGTGATTCCATAAGAGACTTTTCAGGTTTAAATAGAAGTCGAAAGTTATCCAATTTCAAGTGGTCCCTTGATCACACAAATCATTCTATGAGATTTGCTTTACAAAATGCAGTTATTATTTGAAAATATGGGCTCTTTTTTCCTTTCATCTTGTTTACTTTTTAAGCAGAGCTGTGGTTTACCTGACTGGAGTGGAAGGGATGAGCTAGGAAGTTTTGATACACAAGAGTGAAAGTCACCGCCCCCAGCACTTATGGGGCACACTTGTGGGGTAGTTATTTTGAAATGAACCAAATGTACCTAGGCCTTTCAGTTCTAAAGTACCTCTTTGCACAGTATAGTGTATAACTGGACATTTTGATAACCATACATGAGCTTTCACCAGGGTGACACAAGATGGTGGATGGGTGGGTGTCACAAAATCCAAATTGAAGCAAAAATTGATTGTCCTACAATAAAAGTCTTGAGATACATTTTTAAGTCTTTTTCTGTTGATTTTAATACCTTTAACAACAATCTTGGTCAAATGTCTATGAAATCGTGCATATACAAACAGCAGGAACAATGATAATGAACTGAAAGGACCGAACAGAGAAATGTAATCTTTACAGATTAAGATAACATTGACTGTGAACCCACAAAGAATCCTGCAATTTTTTCAAAACAATCTGAATGTGTGGTCAGCTCCTTCACTGTGATGTTTGTTGAGGATCTTATCTTAGACAAACTTTCCTTGTACACAATTATTCTCTAATTATCATATTGGTTCAAACATGACCCTTAAAACCTACATGTTCAATCTCTCTTTGAGGAAAATTTATTAGCATCGGGCACTAAGAGGGCAAATTAAATCTTTATATGAAAGGATTTCCACTTTCTCTGCTGGAATGAAATGGGAAGTGGCAATTAAAAAGGAAGATCCCTTGCAATCTTACCGAGACTAATCAAATGACTCGACTATCTTATCAAGGAGGTTTTTTTTTTACTGAGTACGATTGTAAAACAGAATCGTTCAAAGCTTTATAGAATTTTATTTTACTTTAATCTTCAAGACAAAAATTTCAAATGGATGTTAGAAAAAGTAGGAAATCTAAGTAACAGGCATTACAAAATTTTCATATGAATTATTTGTTTCCAACTATAACCCATTTCCAATGTGAGAAGATTTTACAATTTAAATTTGAGGTTTGGGATTATATGCCAGAACTTTTTTAACTGACAGAAAGATAGCAGACAGATGGTTGTTTGGGGTTTAATGCCATTTTTCTGCAAAAGATAAGCTATACTTGGTGGCCAGTATAACTGGTGGAAGACCCTGGTAAGAACCACTGATTGATGGGAAGCTACTGGCAGCTTTCTTACATACCCACGCTGGCCCAGTACATGACTCGAACCCATGCAGATAGAGGTGTGATGGCAGTAAAGACCAACATTTTAAATTTTGAGACAATTTTCCTGCCTCTTTGCCACACAAAGGCTAGTTTGTGAAAATTGAAACTATCACTCCCTGTGGTAATGTAGGAGAAATGAATTTGAATAAATAAAAAGGCATCTCATTCAACAGAAACATTGAAGTTTTCTTTGATATTTATAAGCTCTGTGCCAACATGAACTATGAACATTTATTAACTTAAAGCATGAACAAGATCCCCATATAAATTTGAAAACTTTTCGGAGCACATGTCCACGACAAATTGACTGAATTTGCTTTTGTAGAACCTATCATCAAATGCAAACAGTACTGACTTGAAGCTGTAGCTGCATGCCAACAGATCAGAATCTATGTTACTTTCCTTCAGTTATAAGTCTTAAAATGGACACACTGAAATAACAGTGCACTATTTGATACCAGATCTGGTTTTACACTGATTTAAGCTGGGTAAATGCTACAGCCTCATAAAAAATGGAATATTGAATGAAATATCAAGCAATAATAAAAACTCAAAACATTTGTATTTATACAAAAGTAAAGAAATTTTTTCTAGTCTAGCCTCAAAATTCAAATATATAATTCAATACATTTCTTCCATGATACCTATCTTGGTTTTCTTTTCCATAGCTTTCTCATACTGATCTTTATTCAAGTTTTTCCAGAGTTGTGTAAAGTTTGAAGGAATACAAACTAGAACAGTTAACTATGTACTAAATGATTTTTGCTAAGAATGAAATTATGCATGCAATGTTAAAGTCTTCTAGTGTTTAAATTCATGTTTGATACAAACACAACTACACCCAATTAAAATGTAAATTCCTTATACCTAGGTCTTAAACTGCGCATCATGTCATTTATTGTTGAGATTGGCTATTCCTTCTGTAATTAAAACTGTCCTGAGGAAATCTATCTTAATATAAAGCGAAAACTAGTGTCATCTACCCATCTGTACAGGAAAGTTGAGGTGAAGAAAATAAAAACCATTTCACAATGTGTGTTTTCACTTAATTTATGCAAAGGATGGTGGAAAATTGCTTTTGGGAGAGGATAAGGTGGCATTTTTCTATTAAATCTTGTCAAACAGTCTAAGTGGGAGAAATGCATTCTAAATTAAAACACCTGATGCCTGTTTTCACTTCTATAGTAAGAAATTTGATATACTTCACTGGTACAATACTTTCCCCATAAAAATGATACCATGCAATTTTTATTCACTACACCTCTTCTTACCAAGTTTCCTATTCTTCTTTCTTATTCCAAACTTTATTGTTATTTTAACATTTTTGTCTCTAAATTTATTCTTTTAATCTTTTACCCATGTTAATAATTGAAAGTGTCAGTTTGGCATGTGTAATAAGTGAGTTGTACAAAATTACAGGTGTGAGAAAGGAACTAATTATTTAAACAACTTTTCAAAATGTGTAATTTTATATTTTTATAGCCTTAAAAAACTTTACTGAAGTTTTTAATGTTTAAATACTGTCATCGTGATGCCACAAATTTGACTAAGTTCCATATTTGACATTCACAGGTTTAAAACATCATACACCCAGATCTGCTATCTCATAATGTACTGATAGACGTAAGTCTACACTTTTCATAGATGGGTTTCATTAATACCATAAAACATCAGTCTCACTTCTCACTATATGACACATCTCAGTTCTAAGAATAAAGTGCATCATTTCTCACTATAAAACATCAGTTCTCACTATAAAGTGCAGTATTTCTCAGTATAAAACATCTCAGTTCTAAGTATACAGTACATCACTTCTCACTAAATCAGTTCTCACTATAAAGTGCATTTTTTCTCAGTATAAAGCATCTCAGATCTCACTATAAAGTACATCACTTCTCACTAAATCTGTTCTCACTATAAAGTGCATAATTTCTCACTATAAAACATCTCAGTTCTCACTATAAAGTACATCATTTCTCACTAAATCAGTTCTCAGGATAAAGTACATCATTTCTCACTAAATCAGTTCTCACTATAAAGTACATCATTTCTCACTATAAAACATCTCAGTTCTCACTATAAAGTGCATTTTTTCTCAGTATAAAACATCTCAATTCTCACTATAAAGTACATCACTTCTCACTAAATCAGTTCTCACTACAAAATGCATTATTTCTCACTATAATGCCTAAAAAATTTCACTATAATGCATCTCAGTTCTCACAATAAGGCCCTCTGTAAAACATAGTCCCTGATATAAACTTGGGTATGGTCATAGATGCCATTATATCCTTCCATATAATATATCCTTGTATAAAGTGATCTTGCCCATACCATGGCACACTTTTATGGCTCCCAGAACAATGTTTTAGTAAGGGACCACTTTAGAATTTCTTAGTTGTGACAGTATTTTTTTAAAAAATTTGTGCTTTAAATTATTTTAACTACATCACTTTTATTTATATGATAAAGTAAACCTATAGAGAATTGGAGGCAAATGATTTGGTTTGGTGTTTAATGGCACAGTAACACAAGTAGGTTATTTAGTGACGGGACCAAAAGTTTGCCCAAGGATGCCACATCCTTTCAGTCTATCAGGCTGATTCAAAGTTACGATTTAAACCCACACCCTT
>QKMX01348942.1:12692-27660 GCA_003401595.1 Venustaconcha ellipsiformis
TCAAAGTTACGATTTAAACCCACACCATTTTGGACCATCAAGCTAGCCACAGACCCATCATGACTCCTGCCTGCTACGTCATGCAGAAGAGCACAATGGATATTTTGTACATCACTCAGCCAACTAGGGTCACAAATGGAGGTGACATAAATGAGACCTGGCGGTGATTATACATGTCACAATGTATTTTGAAACTGATTCAATGCTATGACACAAAACAAATAAAATCTCATGGTCCAGCAAAGGCTTGTAGTTAGCAAATCATGCTGAATCATATCTCAGATTAGGGATATAAAGGAACTGTGAAAACATGAATATGATCCAAACATGAACTGTGTCCATGAGACATCGGTGTCCCTGCCACTATGGTACATTAAAAAAATGCTTGGTTCTACAGTAAACCCTGTCTTGAGACCATTTGTTATGAGAAACCACCTATTTTGAGAAACCAGGATCTCCATGCACATATTTATTGATTTTATGTTGTTGTGACCTTTTATGAGAGACCACCTGTCCTGAGAGACCATTTTTTTTGGCAGAAAGGGTGGTCTTTCAAGACAGGTTCTACTGTATATGCAAGGGAAACAGTCTAAGTCTATAATGCCCATAACTATATTAAATTTGTCAGAAAATCTTGACCCATGTTTTCTCCTTGTAAAACAAAAAAAATTTGAATTCAATCCATACAGCCCCTTAAAGTGTTTTTTTTTTAACAGGAATGACATTTATGACAGATGAACATGGTGTGACAGGATGGACAGACATTACATAATTAAAATATAATCTGGATATAATAAATGAGGAGCAGGAATTTAAAACTTACTCCATGATTGCAGCATTTCCTCTCCTGTGTGTGGGAAGTTGAGTCGTTCTGCGTACTCACGGCAATACCAGATGAGTATCTCTGTGTTTGGAAGGATGGGTTTGATAGTGTAGAAATAGATGTTGAAGTCGATCTGACATGCAATCACATTTTGTTGACTGGAGGAGTAGGCAAAATGTACATAGTGCATCCAGTTACTGCGATCGGTATCACTGTTGTCTATAAACTGACAGACATGATTATTTTTGAATATCTGAAATGAAACAAAAGATCAAAATTAAAATTTCATATTCTTTGCTAACAGATGGATGTATATGCTTCTTGCCCCAATGAGTGGCAGTTTTTCATCTGTAGAAATACAGGCATTGATTAAAACACAAACTGAATGGGGGGGATAATGCCCATGTCTGACATAAAAATAAGAAATATGTGTTTTTTTCCCCAACAAACTGGATATATCTATATATTTATAGAATGCATTGGTCTCATGTTTCCCATAATAGAAAGTGAGAAATTTATGTGCAATTTTTAGTTTGCTATTAGTGTGAATAAATCATTCTGCAACAAATGCAGTGTTCTGTGTAAATGGAATTGGCTGTTTTCAAGAATAGCCAAGAGGAAGATAAATCAGGACTGGCTGTACTCCCAGGTCAAATTTCAAGATCCTGAACTCTAAATTTTTCCAAGAAGACAAATAAATCACATCAAAAGCTTAATAAACAATAACCTCTGTGAAAATTATATTTGTAATTATAAATATTCCCTGATATGAAATGATCAGAACAGCTCAATATAAGGATCAGTCATGTAATCAATATCTTCACACAAACTGTGACAATGAAGGAAAAATATAAAATATCACACATGGAAGTATCCCTTAGATGGGCAAAATGTGCCAAGTCTCCAGGAATAGCTAAATAAATATGGTTTTCATAAATAAAAGGTAAAGAAAACATAAAAGAGAAATGGTGGTTGAAAGTTTTACTTTATTTCAACACTTCTTTTCTTTGACATTAAAACACATGCACGCATGTATGCACAGACACACACACACACTCACACACACAAATTTTATATAACCCAAACTAAATGGGTTATCCAAAGATTTTCATGTCACAGTGGAGTTTAGAAAAACAAGTTTTTTTCTTAAAAAAAACCAGGTTTTGCATAATAAGCTGTAGTCCAATAAATCACTCTGACTCCCAATATGTGTTGATACTGATGGAAAATATGTGGGTCTGATGTCACCTGTTCATAAAAATGTGAAATTTTGTTTGAAAATCTTTCCAGAACACACCTGCATACAGTTTAGACACCCATATCAAGTGCGAAATTCAAAGGGGACACAGGACAAAGGGTTGTGTTATTCCACATGGATTTACATGTCGCCAAATTTAGGATTGATCTGGAAATGTTATGTACATATTGCCAAAAGAAACACACAGTTGATAGTAGCTCAACTGCCATGAGAAATACTTGTAAGTGAACAAAATATACAGCAATGTGTTCAGACAAAATGTTTCTGTAGATTTTTGCAGGTTTTAATGAATGGGCAATATTAGCTCCTAAACTGCCATTTATTATCGTCATAGGTGTGGGGTTGATTTATTGGCCTGGATAAGTTGATGATTCAATATTGTTTTAAAACCTGACTTTTGACCCAAGGTCAACAGGTCAAAGCAAGCATGTCATTGAATGAATTGTCTCATTGTAACTGATCCAATGCATGAGCAAAATTTATGAAAGGTACAGGAAATAGAAGCAAATTAATCAAGTTTTTACCTAAACTTGAGCACATTTTTTATAGCTGTCACCTTGATACAAAGATCAAAGGGTCAAACGTTTGTCATAAAATGCATTGACATAGCTTCATAATGGTTCATTATGATTAATGATTAACGATTTACAATATTAACTAATATTAATTAATAAAATCCATAATTGTTCAGAAATTATTAGCAAATGAAAATACTTCGACCAGAATCTTAACAAATTTTATATAGATGTAACCATGAAAGGGGTTAGTAAATGTGTCTTAAAATAGATTGAAAATCTATCAAGGGGTTTGGGAAATACATGTATATGCAAAAGAAAAACTTTAACCAAAACCTTAAAAACTTGCTGCTCTTGCTGCTGCCACCATTACCACCACTAAATTTAAAAGTGACTGCTAATTGTTTCTATAGTGGGATTGGCAATAAATATAAAGAAATAAAATATAAATAATAAAGACCTTCCAGAGAACAATCCTTTCTGTGTCATTTCTTCTTAGAGGTTCCTTGGTAAACACCTCTCCAACTAGTGGACCAAATCTGGTTCCTCGGGGTATGTAATCCACACTCCAAACTCCCTGACCCTGTCAAGAAATGGAAAAAAAATTAGTCCTTTCTAGCAGTAGGAACAAGTGACAGTCAAAGTTTTGTCAACATTTTGAAGTAAAATGACCTTCAAACAGTGGAGTTCTTTAAAAAGGTAGTTAGTAAAACCCAAGTTGATTGATTTTGACACTAAAATGGTCCAGTTATTAAAGATAAAAGCTTATAAATGCAAGTCTATTGCAATGTAAAGGTAATCTAATTCAATAAAAATTGAAATTCTATTTTCAATTATTTTGCAAAAGAAAATTGCAAATGTACAGTACTACCAATACAGATGTATTTATTCTTTTAAGGTCACTTAAAGTATAAGAAACCAAAAGTAGTTAAGATTTCAGGCCCTTGTATAGAAATCAACTTAAAATTTGATCCTAATTAAATGAATTAAGATAAAACTGATCAGCAATCCAATGACTTTTACATCAATTAAATGAATTAACATGAAACTTTTATAATCCATTGAGTTTTACATCAATTACAAGTATTATTCCTTCTCAGAAGCTGGTTTCCATTTCACTGAAGAAACACTTTGAAATAAAAGTGACAAGTAATTGACCTTTTCTTTCATCCATTCTTCCTCAAAGAAACGCTTTTGTTATTTGTTTTTTGAGAGGCCTGACAGTCTGTAAGGACCTTGAATTAGGAGACAACTTTCACTGTGCACTTTGTAACCCAAGACTTACATAGATAACCTCAGAGATATGATCCTGACATTGATTTAACAGCAAATCCCACTGGCTAGGAGCTCATGCAGAATGAGTGAATTTGGTTCCTTTATATTTCTCTGCCCTATGTCAGAAGGAAAAATCCTGAGCAGCAGATCTGACTTTATATAAAATCTGACAGCTAGATAAGGAGGACCAATTTGTGATAAAATGATCTTTCCATTTTTTGGATGGAGATCTACCAACCCTCCATGCCAGATGACCCCTAGGGGTTCAAAACACAGTATCCAACTGATAGGAGATAAAAGTTGATGGGGGTGACTATAGCAAAGAAAGAGGAAACACAAGATTTGGCTGCAGAACGGTGGTTGATAACTTACTACATGATAAATTCTTAATCATATTTTGAGATGTGTGTCAAAAGTGAAACGGAAAGATACTGAGGATAAACAGGAAATTTGTAGGCCATGTATTCTGATTACACTCAGCATCTGAGATGAAGAGGGGGAATAAATGGACATTTATCTGATAGAGAAAAAGAGAAATGTTGCCTTAACTAAAGACATGATCATGCATCCTCCACATAAGCACTGGTTTTGATAAAATCAAATCATATTATCTGAATGAAAATCAGAAACATCAAATGGACATGCTCACTGATTGAAGTCTTTCAGAAGGCTAAAAGATTTGACCTCAGCTCAAGTAGGTTTACATTGAATATCAAAAAGAGCTATAATTAATTGTAGCGGATATGAGAGGAAAAAATGAAATATATCAGAAGTACCAAATGTAATCTACACTTATCAGAAGTTACTGAATTTTTTTTGTGTGTGCTTGTAAATTTGGCTTGACGGCACAGTAGATATGCCATAATTGACATATAACGTAGATCAGGCTGGAAACAACTGATACTACTTTTAATACCCATTTTTACTTTACACAATAATGTTTACAATAGTAAAACATAAATTGAGAGAGGACAATGGTGTTTGTACAATACTGTAGGTTAGCAAGTGAAATGTGATTACAGGATTTATTGAAAATTTATTCACAAGCAGGTGTTAAGATTTTCTTCTTTTTCATTTTGACTTTTGTTGAGCATTTCAGCCATGAAGTAAATAAAAGCTAACACTGTCTCCCACTACTATTCTTTACAAGATCTAAGTGGCCCATTTATATTTTATATCAAATTTTTAAGTTGCTTTCACAAGTGGAAAAAAAGAATCATTAAAATTTATAATGCTATCAGTCCATTCTCTTTTCTTGTTTAACATTTTTCATTCTTTTTAAAAAGCTATCTTAGTTATGTCTACAGTAGTGTTTTATAAAGCAAACTTATTTGTTTGGATAGATATCTCAAGAGAAAATATATAGAATTTGATAACTAGTCCATGAAACCTGTCTATTAAAGGCATGGAAGTGACTACCAAAGTTTTATCTTTATGGACAGGTACCCATCATATAGTGAAAGAACATTAAGTGAATTAAAATTAAAATTAAAATTAAATTTAAATTAAGAGGTAAATTCAATCTGAAAGTGTCCACTACAACAGGTTTCACTGTCATGGTATGGATATTTTCAGTCTCTTGTGCCAATTTTTCAATACTTTGCCAAAACATTTGTTACTGAACTGCAACATGTAACAATAGGAATATCATGATAAAAGACATAAATACATGTTGACTAACAAGATCCCATACACACCTGCATACAAGTACGATCTACCTGCAAACTGATAGACCTAGATCTGCTATTAGATAATGCACTTGCAGATGTGGGTATACACAGTTTGTAAAAATATAATCAGTAGAACAAACAAAATGGACCCTGTTAAATTGGCACATTATGTGATGGCAGATCAGGGTCTGTGTTGTTTATAACTGAACCAACTAATGTATACTAGTGAGTATATACATTACATCATTCTTCATATTTGATATTTCATTACTTCTCATCAAGTTCCTAGTCAACATAGAGTTGATTATTTTTATAACTTTAGTAAAAATGAATGTATAAATGTAAGCATAAAGTACTTGTCTTTGAAGGGGGTGAAAAATCATTTAATGTTCTTTCTTCATGATTAAGGGTGTGCAATTTTTTTCCCAATTATTTGCTGTTCTTTTGTCATTATCAAGGGTATGCATTTTTTCAAACACATCTGTGCCTGATTTGATACCATTATTAACAAGATGCATTAACATATTTCAATAAAACTGGCACATATTTGCCATAATTTTCTAAAATTTGTAATGAAGATCCTAGGATTTTTTTTATTATATCAAAGATTCACCTTCACACTGGCCCACATGGTAATTGTCACTCAAATCATCATTAATTGTCAACTATTTTCTCCCTAGATAGGAAGACCTTGCTGGTGAAAGTAATGGAGGGCTGATTATAAAGTTGACTGTTGTTATTGTTCAGCTATCTGAATTGAATGTTTCTTAATCTGTGTAGTATTACAAAGGGAAGAAAGGTGGTATTTTTCTATTTCAATGGGACTGAAAAGTCCATAATAGGGAGTTAGAGTGATCTGTAGACTCTCCTTGGCCCGGCTATTGAACACAGAAATTGTCCGCAGTAAGATCAAAATCTATGCCAATTTTCTGCTATTAAGGAGGTTTCAAGCTGGTCACAGTTTACAAGGAAAAGTTATATGTTCAATGTCATATTACAAACTTCTTCACCCAATATGTGAAACTAATGCCATGATAGGTGCAAAAAGTGAAGGCTGGGTAGCTTACCAATTTTATTTACAATCATGATAACTAATTTTGAGCAAAAGTATTTTAAATGTTTCAAACAAAATTGAACTGCATTATTTTAATTGGGTACATCATAATTCAGTGACTGTCAAAAGTAAAGCTTGTTAATAAAGCTTATTCTATCCAAATTATCATACTAACTACATGTAAATAATAGGTCATTATTTCTAATTTAGTAAATTTGAGGGCAGAGTTTTAATTCAGAGACAGCATTTACCACATGTATTAGAATTTTTTTTTCTATCTGTGATCCCATTGCCAATAATTCTTAAAATTACGTTTAAAAACCAACAACAGGAGCAACAACTGATTTATATGGAAAACACAAACGACAAAGTTAATTACAGATCAAAACTTAACAACAAATAAACCAAATTTATTCAACTGTTTTATAATTTAGGTTTATTCTTTTTCTGCACATGTACATGATTGATCTTTAATCAAAATTTAATTAGAAATAAATATTTGTTGAATCCATAATCCTTTCAAAATCTCTACCATTAAGAAATGACTTGTAAAATATCCTGCATTCATAATGTACAGTATCAATGTTAATGAATAATGTCTGATTTGGATAATCAAAAATTTATATCAATTGCAGTTGACCCTGATCTCATGGCATTATACAATCGCAGATTAGGGTACATGCTGTTTCATTTTCGTTTCATGCCAACACTGTAGACCCTGATCCTATAGAGCATTATGCAATTGCAAAGCAAGGTATATACTATTCAGAGCTGAGTACACATTAAGAAAGGGTAATACAGTTGTAATTCTTGTTGTTTACTGAACTTCTTGGAACCTCAGACTTCATTTACTTATTTGTTTAAATCAACTGCACAGCAACTTCTTATAGCTTACATAAACATGTTCACAATGGCTAAGATGTTAGTGCAACATGGTCTTTCATAGTTGAGGAAACTAGAGAACCACAAAAAAAACCACAGACCTTTGATGTCCCACCAGTTTTTCTTGCTGATGCCAGATCAGATATCAAACCCAGTACAGCAGAGGTGCAAAGCGACTCAGTGTGCTAATGATGCCTGCATGGGTACTTTAAACCCCAAATTGGTTGTTGTTATGCTTAATTGTAAATTAATTGTACTAATCAATATGTACTTAGGTATAATAACATAGAATTACTCAATTACTTAATCTAAAAAGTTTATTTGCAGCACCATCAAACAGTTGACTATGGTAATCAGGTATGTTAAACCATATGTTTACTACATTGCAACACAAAATCTTCATAGGTAAGAGTGAAAGGCTTGACATAAGAGAAATTTGAGAGGCATTTCCCTAATCTTTCTTCTTCATATTCCATTGTTTCTATGCAATAATTTAATATGGATTATATCTGCTGACCATTTTTAGCTGGATACCTGGGGTTTTTATCAGATAACACCCTCCTTTTCCCTACCCTAGATCATATCTGTCAACATAACTTGTAAACTTTGGATTCCCTCTCAGTAAAAATATTTTAACTGATTGACATATAGTTTCACTAAATGTGCCTAATCACAAATGTGGGGATGGCAAAATTAGATATAACTTGATAACAGTTCCTTCAGATAGATATGGTGCATGCCTTAAATTTATGAGGAAATCTAAGGATAATGATTAGATTTAACAGATTTGAATCTGTATCTACAGCAGACTAGAATATATGGAAAATGTATAACTTTTGACTTTTGATTTCTGTTTATGAAACATCATTTTTGCTGCACCATACAAAGTTATGGACAGGTATGCAGTACCTGATCATTTCTCAGATAAGAACAAGCAGTGATATGAGCATTGCAATGGACCCTGGTTTCAACAGTTTGCTTGGCAGGGCCTAAGAAAGAACTTCTCTTGGGAAACCAATTAAAAATGGCTATTTAGGGGCCATAACTCTTTGAAATGGTGATCTGGAATGCTGGGTATCACACTCAAAGTTTCATCAATATAAAAGTACATAACAACATTGGCTAAAACTTTTGCTTCCCACTAAAAGTCATTGGTGGTTTAATGTCATTATTCAGTACATGGTGACCAGTATATTTGGTGAAGGAAGAACCCATTAAAACCCCAGTAAGAACCAAGACATACAGGAAGCTAATGGCAAACTTTTTCGCATATCCATGTTGGCTAATTCAAGACCTGAGAGAGGTAAGACGTCAGTAAAGGTGAGTGCCTTAGACCACTTTGACATGCAGGGCCCCAAATTAGAACAGAAAAGACAAAATCTATAATGGTGCATCTACAAGTAATAGACAAGTCACTTAAAAAAGGCATCCAATCATGTGTAAGGGTTGTATAGTGTAAGCAGACAGGCAGACAGACTGGGGCAACAGATAAATATTATTGACATCCTGCATCCTAATGCAAGGGACATAACTGTGCTCACTAATAGTTTTCAAGAAAGTCGGAACAGAATTGAAAGATAGCTACACCTAGACATCAATGACTTTGTCATGAGTGGGAGATGGGTCAGTAAGTACAAATTTTGTAAAACTCATTTATTCTAAAGAAATCTGTTTACTGTATAAATCCAATGTTATCAGGCAGTTAGAAATGAACACATAGTATTCTTGTTATGGATTAAATTGCAGACACCCAACCCACCTCTCTATTACATGATCTATGCATCAATTAACATAAGTGTCTTCAAGGACAGTCTGTTTTTTCTTATGTATACCCTACATAAAAAGATTTCTGCATTGTAAAAATGGAATACAAATTGCAAAGTTGCAAAAATCAGAAAAGTTGCTTAACAAAGATATTACCTAATTGGAAATGTGCAAAATCTAAAGATATGGGATAAATATTTTTATGTGATATGTCATCTCTCACTTTTAACTTATTTCATCTTAGTGTGAATGCAAGGTTGCACAGGATTGTTGAGAACAAGAGTTGATAAATATCCTTTGTTCGACTGCAGTAAATTTGATGTAGTGACTGAAAGAAACTCTTAACAAACAAAATATATTAATTTCATGAGGTTGTTTTTTTCACAGTTTCTGGATTTCTGCTATTAACAAAAATGCATGTCCATATAATTTAGAAAGCTTTTTGATGAAGTACATGGTAAAAATGTAAATCTGAATCACTTAAAAATAAAAAAAAATGAAATGGAATACATGAAATACTTCAGAACTCCTCTCAAAGCTGTTCGCCCCTGCATAGTTTTGCCCAAGCCATACATCACAATATTTTTATTTAATTATATTGGAAGGTGAATAAAAATAGTACATTTTAAAAGAAAAGTCAAGTTGGCCATTTTTTAGAGCAAAAGGAACCATTCTTAAAGTTGAAACCATAAAGACAATAACCTGGATCTACCCAAATTTGAAACTATTTATTATGTAATTTTGGTACAGATAGAATGATGTACAAATATATACATGTATTAAACTGCTTATTCCGAAGAAAAAAGCTGCCAGAAATATATAAACATGTTCCCATCCTTCTACATGCTTGCCCTTCTACATCAAATGTTCAGATATTTTACTTTCAAAGGAAGAAAAAAAATTCAATTAGATCTTAAAAAAAGTTCTTGTACTTGAATGTCACTCCCAGCGCATCAAAAAGAATTTTCAAATTAAGGGAGAGTCCATTCCCTATAATTTTACTTAAACACCAATTGTCCTCTATAAAATTGTCCTTATATACGATCATACCGTGGTTGCACACCATGAACCATGGGAACATGAGATCTGGAATGAATCGACCAAAGTAAAATAAAATTATATGTTAGCAAAGTAGGCTATAAATGCCCTCTTCCTCAAAAAGTGAAAGCTACACAAAGTGCTTTTTAAGTGTCAGGCATTTGAATGAAATACTGAAACTTGAACCAATGTGTTATAAAAATGATTAAACCTTCACTGATAATTGGGCTGATAAAATAGTATAAACAGGATTTTCTCTTGACAGCAAAATGCTGATGTAGAAATACAAGAGTACATTATAAAATCACTATGAATGACCCATCTATAGGGTCTCTATAGCAGGTTTCACATAATAGAATCAGATTCAGGAAAGCTGTTATATTGTTGGTGTTATTTATACACACTACAGGATGAACAAACCACTGCCATCAAATCATATTCAACTACACACAGCCAGCCAGCAGGAACAAGTGAAAGGTTTATGCCATCGCTGCAGGCAGAAGATTTGTCTTTTTGCAGTCAGCTACACCAATTTCACAAGTAAATATTCTATACAGAGTCTATTAGAGAATGCCTTTGAAATGAATTTTTGAATCTCTGCTTACAATGGGAAAGATTCTGAAGTGGCGGCATGATGACCCGCTGAATAAAAGATAGTGTGTGTCCAAATTAAACATTTGCAGTGACTGAATAAAAAAAAGCAATAATAGCTTCTCATGGGGTAAACATAAACATTATACAAGACTTGAAAAATGATGTAGGTCGAAAATTTACAGAAACATGGAAAAGCACACACGCATACAATTAGAATACAATACTGATATATCTATTACAATATTATAAATAATATAGCATATCCCTGTTATTAACTCTTTTTCAGTTTGAACATCAGCATTTAAACTTGTTCAAGAACTAAATCATCTAATTCAGTATAATTAATACTAAACAACAAGAACAAATAACATGACTAAATACTAAAAAATATTAAACAAATTTTGTGAAAATTTAAAATTTGGTTTTTGAGATAATACTATAACATGTTTTTCTATTATCTCAAAATCCAAATTTAAAATTTGGTTTTTGAGATAATAGAAAAACATGTTCCACAGCTTTAAATTTTTGTCTTAAAAACAGTCTTTGGAATATTACATTCTATGTTCACTGAGACAGCTGTTTTCTTTGTTGTGTTAGTAAAGAACCATAATTATTACCATCAGTTTATAGTTCATTCAGAAGCAAGGGTATATTCTTTTTGTAATTACTTTGTAATAACTGAACTTATGCTTTAGACCTTTCCTCTATGAGTTTTAAACATCACATGTTATAATAATACTTAGTTTTGAGTATGGTTACACACTAATACTTTTAATTGATACTTCTGATAAAGGTAAGCTTCTATATTTTTCAACTTTAAGTAATGTCATTTCCTTTATCAGCATATCAGCAGTATTACTGAAAGCACATCCTTTATGTTCTATTAACAATATGGTGGAAATTCCTCAGTTTTCTCCAACATTATTAGGATCTAAAATATGATTCAAAGAGAAACCAAATAGTTGAATGGCACTTGTACAGAATAAAATGATAGTACTGTCAAAGCTTCATACCGTATATACCTGTTTCTACATCTAGCTGTTAACCAGAAGACTGAGCATTTGGTTTACAATATGATGTGAGAACTTCATCTATGATATTTACCTGAGATCATAGAATAAAAGTGTTGACTCAGATCTGCTGGTGATTAATGTGATGTGAGATCAGTGTATGTGATGTTCACTGCAGATCATATTTAAACAAGATTCTTGTCTGCGAGTGTATTATGTGATGTGAGATTGGGGTCTATGATGTTTATAAAGATCACTGTTACAAATCATTTAGGACCATAGCTAAAATAGTGTTGACTATGATCTGCTGTCATGCTATCTAAAGATTATCAGGGTCTTTCATGTTTATGTAGGATCATATAACACATATGGCTGACCCTAATCTGTTGGTACATTATGCAGTTTGAGATTGGGGTTTATGATGTTCACATAGAGTTTTAAGTGAAACAGTGTATATTCTGATCTGATGCTGCAATGTGAATTGTGTGATCAGAGTCTGTGATGTTCACCATTGTTTAAACATTGTTGACTCTGATCCAATGCTGCACTCTGACATGTAATCATGATCTTTGAATTTAATGGAAATCAAAGAACAAAAAGTGCTAACTGATCTGCTAATGCACTCTGATGTTTCATCATTGTCTTTGATTTTCTACTGGGACAATAAAACCAAAAATATTGACTCTGATCCACTGGTGCACTCTCAAGTGTGATCATAATCTTGAAACTTAATGGGATTTTAAAAAAAAAAAGGCTGACTCTTATTTGCTGATGCACTCTGATGTTTGACCATAGTCTGTTTTTCAACTGGGATCATAGAACAAATACTGTTGACTCTGTTTTGCTTGTGCACTGAGATATGTGATCATGGTCTTTAAATTTTAATTGGGATCAAAGAACAAACAGAACTTTGATCTGCTGGTGCATTATCTGATGTGAGACTAGTATCTATAATATTCACTTGGGATCACAGAACAGAGTAAATTCTGATCTGTTGCTGCATTATGAGCTGCTAGATCAGGGTCTATTATGCTCACATGGTCCAATGATTGTCTCCTTATATACCAATGTAATGAAAAATGAAATCAAAATTTTTGCATGATAAATATCTGAAATCTTGAGTTTCAGTTTCCCAATGGAATAGCCCATAACCTAAGGTCTGGAGTAACAAAGCACTTCAGATGACATTCATAGTAAAATAAATTCAATACACCAATGAGACAATATACTAGACTGTACTACCATATTTGCTTCTGTATAACACCCACACAAATGAAGACAATTTATATCCAAACCTCCCATAACATAATTTTCAGGCACATCAGCAGGGTCTACAAATGTTTCATCTACAGATGATTTTAAAATCAAAGCATAGACCCTAACCTATTGGTGTATCATGGGATGCAGATTCCATAAGTATCTACTGTTACTAACTGGGTGTATATTTATAAACAGATAAACATGGTAAATGAAAAGGGCAACACCCATAAAATCCTGTCCTAATAAGAAAGATCCCCTACCCCACTTACAGGTCAATACATATAGGCATCTATGCAATACTAATAATGGAGAACCTCACTGACTTGCATTACACATTTTAAAACCTATGTCTGATTTTATCAATATGACTATTAACTTGCCTATATAACACATATCTTATCACACTGGACCCTTTGACGGATGTTTCATCGGAAAATCATAGTTATAATATTTTTTAAAGAATTTTTCTCTCAGATTTGAATATTTATTCTAAAACTTATGAAAGTACTCCAGAGTTACAGTCACTACATAGGTAATTTTGACTGGAAAAACTCTGTGGAAAATATACAGAGTTAAAACTAAGATAATTAGGAGTCACTGAGATACTGGTATAATATATTCTTAAACTAAATACCTTTCATGGACATATGGAATTTTAATTTTTCACTTTCTAATGCATAATCCAAGAAGGTTAAATGACATATATTTAGTATACTTGTATGCAACGGTCCAGTAATAAGTAAGAAAACATGCATATCTACATGTAACTCATAAATGAGGGCAAAATTGTCAAACAACAGTCCAGATAGACTGGAAATGAAATACTGAAATGCAAGATGGCTAAGGCAATCAATGTTCTACACAAGCCCTGGAGGAATCTGGCACTGCAGACAGACAAACATGGAGTCAAATCTGTTCAGGTATAACAATGTAATAACTCCCACAAAGCCTGCAATAAGATTGGTCAGCATTACAGTTAACAACACTACTGTTTGTAATTTTTGTCACACCTTTCAATTTTTTTTATAATGGATCCATCTGTAAAGAAGATTTTAATGACAATTTTTCACACTAACATTTTGTCAGAAATTAAACTTTTTCCATGTTACTTTATCACTGCACAGATGTATAAAAAGAAGTAAAAGAAACAACCCGTTAGCATGCAACTACAACAAAGGGACACTATCCCATCTGGTAACTATCCATGTCACCTCCCCCGTTTGATCTTCTCAAGTATATCCCACTTTATGTATTTATTTGTTTATTTATTATTTTGTGGCAATATGTCCACAGCAAAAATTATGATTTAAAATATACTATAATTTATGAAGTTTTTGATGATTCGCATTTCCTCTAAAAATAACAAGGAGTTGTTCAAAAAATTCCAGGAGTTTTCAAGGTTAAAACTAATTTCAAAATTCCAGGATTTTTCAAGGTTAATATCACAAAAGATGTCCATCAATAACAGCCATCATTCATAATAATACTGGAACGATTATGAAATAAAAGATTTGAACAAGCCATAAACAAGATTCCTTGTGGCAGTGTCTGCTGAGTCAGGTTACAATGTATATAAATGTATTGGTTACTTACATTATTGGGCTGAGCCTGTGAGAGTTTAAGAGTGAGATTCCTGGGGAGTGAGGCCTGGGCTCTGTTAGGACACACCCTGTCACATACACGGTCATGAACTATGTACACACAAAATTCTTCAAACTCCTCCTCTTTCAGGTTTGTCATGTCCCAGTTTTCGTCCATGCCATCTTTAAATAGAAAATTATATATATATAAAGAATACAAATATGGCAAAAAAAACCCCTTTCAA
>QKMX01348951.1:5673-17139 GCA_003401595.1 Venustaconcha ellipsiformis
ATATATATATATATATATATATATATATATATGCATGCTTTGAAATGTGCAGGAGGCAGTATTATGAAACCATAAGGGTTGACCCTGAGTAATATGTGCTGCAATAATAACATTTGCATTAACTCCCTTGTGATTTAAAACTGGTGTTGACAGGTAAATAAAGCTACTCAACAACGAACTGCAATTAACATAAAAGCCCAGACCGAGTGTTTGTAAACTTGCTGAATTCAAAACTCCCGCTGAAGCTCAAAACATTGTATTATATTTTATATATGTGCAATATACATCAATCATTTATAGTTACCTTGCCATATTTGAATTTGGCTTGCTTGCTGAAGAACCAAAACAGAAATCCTAAAAGCTTCACTATTCCAACTTAAAAAGTGCTCAAATGTTTTGATTTTTGTGCTTTTTCAAAGGTACAGGGTCTGGTGTGATAAGCAAAAAGGCACTGCCGTTTCTTTTTTAATTACACTGAAGAAAGAAAATCTCAATGCTTGGTAAATACATAATATTTGGTATATTGCACCATCTGCTTTTTCATACTTTTCTTACATGCAGATTGGTATAGTCCCCTTCCTCATCAGGCATCCTGGGTTTGCACTTCCCACAGCAGAAGTTAAAACAACAACAGAAACAGCAGCAGCAGAAGTAACAGCCAGTGATTATGCCACAGAAAATAGTCAATGCCTGAAATATAAAAAAAATAGTATAAAAAACAATTTTAAACTCATTAGAATAAGTGATATTAACAAGAATTATCAATGTAGCAGTAATCAACACATTTACATCATCTTTTTGTGAACGTGGAATCAATCACTGGTTCAGTCATAGGTTAAATATTTTCCATTCATTAGTAAAGGTTTCCTTCAAATTCATGAATTGTCATGTACACAGGCTTCTTTTAGTTTCTTCCATTGTCAATGAGCAACTTAACATCCTTTCTTAACTACTGTCAGTTAAAAATTTAAACAATGGACCTCCATGACCATAATCTTTCAATGCCTTCTCTTTCTTTTGTTCTTTCCCCTCAATACAGTTACAGGCAAAGTATAATGATAATCAATTGTTGTAATTAAATGTTTAAGCTAAACAAATAGACATTCTAACTTCTCTCTCTTTCATTTTATTTTGCATTATTTGTTGCTGATAATACACATGATACAAAAGCTAACACAAAACTGACTGATGACAAAACTATTATATAAACCACCATGATTGCTCTGAAAAGCTTAAGTCTAATGAATGTATGGCAAGTTTGTTTTTTTTTAAAATTGTCCTTCCAGATCAAATACAGGAAGCTTGGCATATATGTGGAACAAGTTTGGGATGTATCCTTTTACAATGATGTACAGCATGTAAAGATGAAAAGACCATCAAGGTACGTGTATCAATTGTGCATCATATTGTAGGTTGAATCAGATGAATACAAAACACAGGAGCATAATTTCACACCAAGCAATAAGTACATTTTTTCGTAATCTGAATTGCAAAATGGCTAACACAAGGTGCATTTAAGCAATGACAATCCTTTGACTGGTCATCATACTTTGTTCTTTGATGGTACCATATAGTGTATTTTAATTAATAAACATATGGAGAACCAATCTGTCATATGTCAGAAATATAGTGAAGGTGACCAACTGACAGCTATAGACACTTATACAGCATTGTATTCATCCAATTATTAGGATATTCTTGATTATAATCCCAACCAACCAAACGTTTACAAGATTTTGCAGACATCTACTGAGGATGTCTTTGTCTGACAATGCAATTTTTTTAAAAAATAAATTGATTAGGCATGCCCTTACTGGTCTCATTATGGGAAAAATAATGCAAACAATTTCATCTGAAACTCAAGTTTTTTTTATTTTTTGTGAAGCTTTCCAATATCTTAAATATACTTATAATAAATTATTCTTATTTCATTTAAAGTTTAAAACCGGTCCTATGTCACCTTAAAAACAAAACAGTTGCAATAAATGTACTCCATTATAAGACAGTCTATCTCTATATACTATATGACATATACAGACAGCATTATAATGGAGTACTGTTTTTGTGTATTTCATTTTAAGTCAGTTTTACTTTCTGTCACTATATTCTAAAGATCCCATGGATGCCATTGCAATAAAGGAGTACTGTATTATATACCTCATTATAACATTATCCCACTATAAGACAGTACACTCTATGATCTATGAGCATAATATGGAAATACTTTATGTACTTCGTTATAAAATGATCCCACAATAAGACAGTTCACTCTATGACTCACATGTACATATTTATAATAAGTACCATATCATATATTTCATTAAAAGTGATGGAGTACTGTAATTCATTGAAAGTGATGGAGTACTGTAATTCATTAAAAGTGATGGAGTACTGTAATTCATTACTGTTCTTCATAAAAAGTGATGAGTACTGTATCATCTACATTGAAATTGATGGAGTACTGTACTTCATTAAAAGTGATGGAGTACTGTACCTCATTAAAAGTGATGGAGTACTGTACTTCATTAAAAGTGATAAAACCACATGCTTTGCTGACTAACAGTAGTAACTGATTTTGTTACTTTCATGATTGAATTACAGGTCAGATGCATTGAATCTTCAAAATTATTCATTTTGATTTCAAAGAGATCCATTTGTGTAATCAGTTTCAATAACATGACCCCATGATATAGACTTGTTCTAATACCTCTTACATTTCCATTAGTTACCAGGTTACCAGAGAAAGAGATAAGACAATATACAAAAAAATTATTTTAATTACAATTTATTTGACAGTATGATCAGACAAATTATTACTGTCTAGAAGATGTACAATGATAATAATGTAGTTATAATTATTTTTTATGACTAGATTACTGCTTAATGAAAATAAATAGCTCATTTCTTCCCTGCAAAGACCCTGCCAGGCAGCCAGTGGTACTGGTTGTTCCCAGCCCCGCCGACTTGCATTTTACCAATATGGTCATATTGTTTATTTACAGTTGGAGGGCAGCTATTTCTTGCTGGGTAGAGGGCATCCAGTGGTTGTGTCCATCGGTTAGTAAGTGAATCCTAAAATACTTCCTTGGAACTGAGAATTTATTTATGGGATGGCAGACCTGTATACAATTACATGTCTATCCTTGGGGAGAATTTATTTCTATTTTCTATTGTGTTTATCATTGATGGCAAGACTGCAATACATGTGATTTAATCTTTTCTCGGTGTGACATATTTGATTTAATTATTCTCTTTTATTTATTCTCCTTTTTCATTAAGCATATCATTTTAAGTCCAAACACTTGAGTGCATGGGGCTATTTTCCTGGAATTCACTCGAAGGTTTTAAGTATTTATTCTCGGTAAATATTACTGTGCCAATTTCTTACAGAATTTTAATGTTAGGCACTCTGAATTATTCAAATATACATATTGTTTAACATTTATAATTCTAAAAAAATGCAAGGGTGAAATCCCTTGTCAAGATAAGTATTGTGTGATATTGTACTTACATCATCTGCAATTAATGATCATTGAAAGATGAATAACAAATCTATGTCGACTGTGTTGTTGTTTATATACTGAATTTACTTGAATAAATAAATGTAACAAACTTGTCTTTTCTGGACTGCAAGCCTATTCAGTGTAATGGTTTCAAATTTACTGGTACTAAAGCTGTGATTAAAAACCATTTGATCCAGTGAAAAAAGCACAATGCTACTTGTGGCCATTATACCATATCATGTACTTCATTACATGTCTATAACTTCTCCAATAACCACATTATAATGAGGGAATAGGGTATGATATAATCCATTACAAGTCAGGTTACACTCAAGTCCATATTCTCTATCAGTTCCATAATATTTTAAGGACGAAGCATTGTAATGCTTTGGGAAATCCTTCTACTTACTTTACACCAGCCACTGGTTAAGACAAAATAAGTGTTCACATTTTCTTCTCCAATCTGTTCAGCCAAGTAAAGGCCCATGGAACCATACCGGTCATAGATCCCTCTCTTTGTTGTGTCAGACAAAACTGTGTTTGCATGGTTTATTACTTTGAACTGAAAAAAAATAATCAAACAATGAATGAGTATTAGAATAAAATAAATGCAAGAATGTGTAATGATAATATAAAATTATGGTCTGAAAGGGCAAGAAATTAAGTTTCCATTTTTATCTCATACAAGTCAAGACCTGTAACTGATGGTAAATACATCAACAAAAGAAGGATTCTGTATAATTGGCCCTCTCAAAACACATACGTCAACTTGGTTCTGGCCATGATTCACTCAGAGAATCCAGCAAAGTTTGAACACAGGACAATCCAGTGATGAACACTAAAAACACCTGCATTACTTTCAAAACCCCATATGAATTTATTTTTGAACTGTAGCAATTGCAACATTGTATCACAAATAATATTAAAAAAGGGAACTTTTGGGCATATGGAAACTGGAGTCTAGGCTTGTGGAATTCCAATGAGAGAATGTGATTTTTTTTTCAGCCACCATCACTGGGCTTGTGCAAAAATATTTTTTACTTTGAGCACTCGATCTATAAATTGGGGTATAATTGTTGTTCATGATCTATTGCAAGATTTGGTGGGAAAAAAACATTATTTATACTTTTTGAAACAAGTTCAGTGCAGAATAACCATGTGCCCATGGATCTGAAATGAAGTTCAAGGTCAAAGTTGATACGGATTGCTATCCAGCAATAACTCTGTTTTGGCACAAGATTGGTAAATGTCAATGATTTTGTGAGAAATATAAAGTATTTTTAAATACATATTCAGGCTTGGCTGTCATTTCTGTGACTTTGGTATTCATCTTTAACTGGGACTGAACATGCATAGCTTGACCAATTTTCACTCATTATTGAATGGTGGGTGGGTGTAAAAATAAATGGTGAAATAACAAAGAAATGTTATGCAAATATTTTATTTGCACCATATCTCCATCCTCTAACAAACATAAAAATATACATATTATTGACTGAATTTCAATGTTATCAACGTGACTGTATTTTCATTCAACATGGTGCATGCTGGCACCCTGACATAACCCAATACTGTTTAGTGATACCTAATTAATTGATTGTAAGGTAAGCACTTACTCAGTTGTGGTAATACCTATGTCCTGCAAAAATCTCTGCACAAACAGATTAAACAAACATGAAGCTTACCTTCTCGGAAGCTTCTAGATCACCTTGATTTTTGTCTGGGTGGTATTTCAGCGCCAACTGAAAATTTTACAAAATTATGACAACGTTTTCAAACAACTCAGATAAAGCAAATCTTAGGACATTAAATACTTAACTGAATGCTAATAATGGCAAAATATTTTTAATTTTCTCGACAAGATTCTGTACCAGTGAACAAACGTAAACAGTGCACTGCTGATAATCATAAGTACACCCTGCTGACATTTTGTGGTAGACCGTTTCAGTAATCTATTTGACTAGAGCATCCACTGCAAATGCAGTAGGTTGTGGGTTCGAATCCAGGCAGAGTCGTATCAAATACTTATAAAAATGGTACCAGCAGCTGCCTCTCTTGTGACTCAGCATCAAGAGGTTAGTGCCAAGACTGGTAGGCCTAGTGTCAGGAGAATGTGACTGGTTGGGACATCATGCTACATGTTTGCCCCAGTGCTAGATATCACTATAAACTGCCATACTACATGTCATAGCGATGTATCTGAAACTGTATTAAAGTCATGTTAAAAATCCATATTATACACATTTTGTGGTTATATTTTTAACTTATCATCCCCAGCAGATTAGTTGTTTAGAGGCTGTTTTCCTGCAAAATCCAACTGTATAACTTTTGTAAAGTAAAAGGTGACTTTTCTAATGGAAATTATCAAATAACCTGTTCTACTTGGTCATTATAAAGTTACCAGTACATCAAAAAACACACACAAAATCCCAAATATTGTAATAACCAAATTGTCTTTGATTTATTTATCCATTAAACTTTCAAATAACCACACATGTAAAGCAAATTTCAATGGTAAGGTGAAAATGTCTAACAGATTTTTTTGCTGGGCAATCAATACTGATGTTGCAAACTAAGCTTCATTCAAAGGCGACTAAGTCTTGTTTACAGTTTCTTTATCAAACAATCAAATGGTGTTGCCGATAAAGCCCAACTGCCTTGATGGCTACATTGCTTACAGTGGAGCTGGTAAAATGGGGTTAAATAATCCTTTACTGAATTAGATTTTCAAGACCAATTTCCTAGCAAAATATCCCTTTGTTATTCTGAAGCTGTTTTTTTTTATTGGTATTCTTCTGTATACCAAAAGAGACAATAATAAGTATCCATCTCAGGTTTTCTGTTTGAGAAATCAATACTCATGAGATCAATACTCATGAGATATCAATACTCATGAGAGATATCAATACTCATGAGAGATCAATACTCATGAGAGATCAATACTCATCATATCAAATCATATTAAGCATTATAATATTGCTGGAAGCTGGGTGCCTTGGAGATACATGTCATTTTGGGCTGCTCTGTAACAAGTTTTGTTAAGAGCCACATGTGACAGCAGTCACTTCAAGGAGATAGAACTAAAGTGTTCAATACCTGATAATGAAGTGCAAACACAAAGCAGTACAGCATATGGATTATTTATGAAAACATGTGAAAGGTCACTGAACCATGAGATTTTTAACACTGTGTTTGAATCTACACTTTCTGGAAAATATTAGTGACATGCCATGGTTTAGCAATGACCACACAATTGACACATTGGACACTGGTCTTAAGGTGCCCACAATTTCCCATACAATTGTTTGGTAATTGTATTTTCCCTAAATGTCTAAACACTCTACAGCCAAAAAGCACAAAACATCTCCCTCACTGGTTACAAATACTATAATTGTATGATTTCTTCTGGGTCTAACTATACTGTATAAATATTACTGCACTTGCACATTTAACTATATTCTGTCAGCACATCAGATCATTACAATGAAATCTGGGTAACCCAGGACCAAATTTAAAAAAAAAACGACAAAGGTCCTAGCAACCATAACTACCTTTATTATCATCCTCAAAGAATTGTTTGAGACCAGATCAAAATGTCATCATCAGCCTTTACTAGACATGCAAATTTATTATGTTAGATATTTTCAAGCCATTTACATTGACTGCTTATTGTCAATAATTAGTTTTTTAAAACTTGAAAAGTGAAATAAAGATAGTTGTCAGGTAAAATACTATTATATAGTTTTTTTTAATAAAGAAATAGGAGAATTATAAATAATTAGTTTGAGAGGAAACTAGTCAATTATGGAAAGATAATACTATAACTAAAGTAACACTAAAGTCAGAAACAAAAAAAACACATTTTCCTGCATACATGTATTTAATAATGTTAGGCATATCAATATTTTTTGTCACAAATTGTCCTATTTCACCTGAATGTCTTATATTAAATTTCACAAACATACATTTGCCATATTAATTTTCAATTCAAAATGTGCAGCAAGAGTCAACAGAAACAAGTCTGTGGACTCTGATAGTTGTATGTGTAATTATTTAAAATTTCGTCACAAAAATTACGAGATCAGTGAGTTGTGAGCTATCAAACATGGTTCTTCCACTGTATTAAAAAAAAAAGTTTGTTTTCCTTTGTCAGCACAGGTCATACAGTCAATGAAATGTGTTCTGAGTGATGGTTTCCAATCAACAAAATAATTATTGGTTTACTGACCTATCAGCTAATTATCATCTCTGCTTCTCCAATGAATTTAAGCATCCTACTTTGATTAGATACAAAATCCCAACTTTAGTTTACAGCAGTTTTGTGTAAAATCTTATAGAAAATCACTTGTGAAATCAAGATGGACTACAAGAATGTCAAATTTATACAAACATTATAAAGGCCAGTGTTGAGCACAATCATTGAAAGTTATTTGTTTTCTTTATGTTTCATCATATTACTGGAATTTTGCTGACCATATTACTGGAATTTTGCTGACCTGGCAAAATTGTCTACCCTGTAAGTGCTGAATCATAGATCTTTCCAGTACAGAGAAAAAGATAAACTGATGAAAATGACAAAAGAGAAAAAGAAAATAAGTTTTTTAAACATATTCTAAATCCGTGCTTTTACTATCATTTACTTTAATGTGATTCCATAGTGGCAATATAAATTACCTTTCTGTAAGCTTTCTTTACATCGGTCTGCGTAGCATCCTTTGGTATTTCTAGGATCTCATACAGGGAGTTTCCTGACCGCCTGAAAGACAGTTTTGTCTAAAGCAAGTTTTGAGGGCAGAAAACACTATATACACACTTATGAGTCCAACTGCACAGACCAAGATCTGCCATCACATAATGCGTAGGCACATCTGGACCTGTGCAGTTGATGTCATAAAGAATTTTATATATGCATTGTTTCAAACACAATCATAGTTCACCAAAGAATAAAACTACATCACAGCATATAGCACAACTAATCCATGAGTTGAATCATTGTCATAAATGAGAGGGTCATTAAAAACAAAAGATATTCTTCAAGCTGGGGTTTACTATCTAAATACAATATTACCATGAATGACTTTGTTAGCCTTCATATCAATATGCCTAGGGAAATAATGCACCTCATGAAATAAATGGAAAATGTGTCACCTACAGGATGTATGTAAACATAAAGTGCCCTGTCACCCTGACAACCAAGCTTCTAACAAACTGAAACCAAGCTTCTAACAGCTCTGACTGCTGCTGTTGTTTTATGAACAGTATGTTTGCCTTCATCCATGGACAACCAGGTTCTGGGTTATGGTAGTTTAAGGGCCAAGTGTTTACTTTGAACTGCAGAGTATGGCACTTGCTTACTTTGAACTTAGAATACCAAGACCAGGGGACTGATAGTTTTAATTTGATATTTTTTGGACAGTGTATTAACAGTGATTTAAGGTTAATAATGATGTGCTCTGAATTGTTTTCATCCACTAAAGCTGAGAATAATGATGGCAGATATAATTTGTGCCCTGTGATGATATACGGGGTAATTCTCATTTAAAGCCAAAGCTTGAGCTAACATTGCGAGTAGCTGAGGCCAGACTTTACTGACCCAAACACTAGTACCATGACCACATTTGCATACACACATACTTGGTAGAATAAACAAATTTTTATTGGATAGTGTTTCCCACAACAGCCAGTAAAATTTTGTTTCAAATTCCCATCTGAATGAACATCCCATGATAAATATAAATAAATAAGCACTATTAACCAATTAGCTGACCTAGATATGCTTTACATTGTCATGTCCAATTCAGCATGATTGTTTTTAACAAAAAGATGATTTTGGTGGGATACATTGATCACAATACAAAAAAAATTATATTTTCATATGAAATGTACAATGTAACAGGGATGTAACAGAGAGGAAATGGAGCTATGTGGACATCTGAGATGTTGGGCTGTGGGAACTGATCACCAATGCCCTGAAATACAGGACCTCATAAACTCAACACAGGAAATTAAGAATACTGTGTGTGTGTGTGTGTGTGTGTGTGTGAAATCCAAGGTTATCTAAAATGCAAATTCTGTCACAGCACTTATTAAATCTTTGATTTCGGACAAGTGTCAAATTTTTTCCAATATGTCATAAACTGAATGAGGCTCGTTAAATGTTTTGAAAATTCATTTAATTCTTGACTATAGCTGGCAAAAGTTTTATACTGGGAGACCAAAATGGGACAAGCTAGCATGGCTGGAAATACAGAAGGGTGAGGAATTGTATCTTTCCTAGACTGGGCCTTCTGTTCAATATTCATTGACCGATATTCTTAATTTCCTATGTAAAGGCCACTGACAAGCTAGCATGGCTGGAAATACAGAAATACAGATGACTAAGGAAAAGCTTGAGAAAACCATGCAATATGTTCCACTATCAGTAATCCGTTAATATTTAAAACCAATAAATCTGTCCCTATAACTCTTTTCCAAAAAGTTTAATAAAAGATTGTTATTGGGGCAGATTAATTGTTCTAAATTATTCACATACCAGCCCATTGTTTTTATTCCCCACCCAGATGATTTTAAAAATAAAAAGCATCAAAGATATAAAAAAGTCAACAAAACTTATTCATTTTAATCAATGATTTATACTTTCTAACATTACTGTTGCCAAGAGGGTCCCTATTACTGTTAGATTATTGGTGTTTTAACACAAATGGAAGCTCCTTATGTAAACAAGATGACTGCTTGCTGTCCATTTCTTTTTTTATAATAGTTTATTGCAGTAGAATTTGTGCATCTAAGTTCAATATTTGCAATGTCTAGTTTTAATATTTCTGAAACAAACTGAACAAATAAATATGAGGAACTCATGTATATTGTATTCAAAGAGATGTAAATCCAAAATTTATGGTATTATTGAGATTTTTCAAGATGGTAAACTTGATTACATCTGCTGCTTGTAAACACTGAGTGGCCCAAATAATATTGTAACCATGTTACTAAAGAAACTTCCTTAACAAGTTAACAGTGTTTAGGACTCCCTGGCAACAACAAAGTTAAAAAATTATAAATCAATGAATGAAATGACTAAGTTTTGTGTATTTTTTAAAATATGATTGATGCTTTCTGTTTTTAAAATTGGTATGGGAAGGGTACAAACAAACAGGATGGTGTGAGAATATTACACAGTACTCATTTCAAGAAAGCTTATGCTATACTTGTATTAATATTACTATATGGTAATATTCATGCAAGTTAACTTGAGCCTTCCTGAAATGAATGTGAGAAAATAATTAATATATTATTAATTCTCACTTTACACTTTAAAGATAAAAGCTTTAGTGGGGTGAAACCATCAAAACATGTGAAGAAATCAAGGTGATGGCTAGTGGAAACATAAATTATTATGATGGGGGTAGGTGGACACGAGACAACAATGGCGCTGAAAGGAACGTGTACCCAGTGTTCTCACTAAAACTTACTGGTCTAAGGAGAACATTATGATCAATAAATTGGGAATATCCAATAAAATAATTGGCTTAATTAATCTACTGTGGCATACATTCAAATAAAACCGTATAGTCATGTAAGAAAAGAAAATTGGAAATTCAGGATGGATTCGTGGCACCTCATTTACAATTACATTACTTACGACAAAGTTCGTGGTCGACTCATGCTTCTCTCAATTGCTGTATAAGCTAAGAAACAAAGGAAACATACTCAAATTCTGATGCTTGTCTAAACTGCATCAGCGATCGATACAAACCGGTTACTGTAATTGACATGTGCATGTATAAATGATACCGGAAGTTCACATTTCAAAGGGACACAATTATTTCTATTACACACAGGCGTTAAAGAGTTATTTCCCTTATGCTGTAAATTTGCAGAGCATCGAAACTATGTACTGCAAATCCTGGTTCGAAAACAAAGATATTAAGGTCTCACAGGACAGTTTTTTTTTGGCAAATTTTCA
>QKMX01348957.1:76992-93577 GCA_003401595.1 Venustaconcha ellipsiformis
ACACACACACACACACAGATGCATACATACATACCTATGTACACATGTATGTATGTTTTCTGCCATGACAATACAATATCCAATTTAATGATGATAGTAATAGATTCCTTCCATATTTTCAGCTCTACTGATCAGGGACAAGTAAAGCACTTATCTTTGTGAATTGTAATTTAAAAGTATTTATTACAGTTTTTCATATATCCTTTATGAGCATTTGCCCCATATGGTCACAAGCAGCAAAATCCTTTCTCGTGGAACACAATTTAGATGGATCTGAAAATTAAAATATTTTCCTGGTAAATTTGACTTACATAATCAGCAGTACATACTGCACTGCTTTTGTTTTTATATTTTCTTTAAAAACTAAATTGTGGTGTACTGCCCACAGTGTTAGTCTGCAAAAGAGCAATTCCCCATCGTTCCCCATTTTTAATTTTCAGATTAGATGCAGGTAATAAAAATGAACTTTATCTTGATGTCTTATTGGTCCTAAATGAACAGGCACCAATCTGATATCCACAGAAGAAATTTTCTTGTTATTGCTGAAGATTAGCAGAAAAGGTTTCAACACTCCACAACTAAAAGGAAGAAATGGTCTTTGTTTCCTAGAAATTCTTTTCAGCAAATAGAGCATCAGTCCTTTCTAGGGACTCTTGTTTTCCTTAATGTACCAAAAATATGCATCTGCCTACCATTTTTTCTTTTTGTCTTACAAGGCATAATATTTTATATAATGTAGATACCACATTGCATTTTCAATACTACACAACACATTATTTCTTGTTTTATATTGTTTCTACATTGTAATTTCTGTTTTGACAGCGGCCATATCCAGGAAATGCTCAATACACCTACAATAACTGGTCTCCTCCAGCTCAGTCAAATGAGACGTCGAATGGGTAAGTGGATTGGAAATAATCAGAAGGACTTTATTCTTGATCTGAATGTCAGGTGGTTTTTTTTGTACATTAGGCAAACAAATTTTTGTGCATTTCTAGTTGACCGATCAACCTTGTTTTTTGTTGCTGACCCAAGCACTCCCCCAGGGTAAAAGAAAAAAGAAAGAGTGGAACACAAGCCAAATATACAAAAATTGCAATTAAAGTGAATATTTGTTTAAAAATTATTGCTAACCAAGCTTTATACATGCATTTGCAGCTGGATGATGCACAAGATGTTTAACAGACTTTGGGTTATAACATCTGGGTCACATACTGGAAAAGGGGAGAGGATGGTGTAAAAGTAAAAACCAAGGAAATCTAACGTGGTGATGTATGGGAGGAACTTGTGCTATTCCTCCATGTCGTAATTGTTGTCTGGCAGAAGCATAGGCAAAAGCAAATGAACACATTTTATGTTAGGTCAGTTTCTTAGACACTTGTATCTAGTCATGAAACTTCATATGTGCATGCATAGAATAACACACCACCCAAACCATAGAATAGATCATTGTGACCTTTCTTCATGCAGCAGTGGCCATATACACATTTTATACTTTAGTCAATTTCTGAGACTAAGTTGCTTGTACACTCATGAAATTGAAATCTGCATACATCCCAAAGAGTACTACTTTACTATACAAAATGTAGGTCACTGTAACCTACTTTTCATGTACACTTTTGCACTTAGGATAGTTTTTTGGACAATTGCTTGCATGGTCATGTAAATAGATATATATATGTATCTTGAATACAAACCCATATAAAGAAGCAGGTCACTGATCTTTGAGTAATCATGTATACTTAATATTTCAGAATCGTTTTTCAAACACAGCTACTTGTACATTCATTATACTTGATATGTGCATGCATAGAAGCACTGTATCAAACATAAAACAGCATAACATTTTAAACTTAAGTTATTATTTACACCATTGATTTTTATGTGACAGTTGTGGACCCTAGTACTTTTAGTCATTAAACTGTAAGTGGGCATCCATCCTAAAAAGAAAACTTCAGCATATTAGACAAAATGTAACTGACTTGCATCAGTCAGATTGTTTGCATCATCACTTATATAAATCCTCTTGAATATTGACTAAATACAAAACTCCTTTTCAGATTAATCTGTGCTGGCAAGATGTACTGCCATCTGACAGCCTCATTTCTTTTCATATATTCTGAACAGATGCACAGGGCAGTACAATTGATAAATAGAATATATATCAATAAGTTGCTGACTTCAAAACTTTTGTTACAGGTATTTCTTGGAGAGGTCACAGAGTGCACGAATAACATTGACAAAGGCAATTGCCCTATGTCCTGAAGAGGTGAGTATTTTAAAAAGACTTTTTGTTCATTGAAATATAAATTGATGTCTAATGATACTTCACTTTTGTAATAACTTTGAGTAATGTCTATTATAGATTATTGAAGCTACAGTTCAGTTATGTAAAGCTTCTTATAGATTTGAGTTGAAAACAACAAATGTAATGGAAACCATGATCTTGAGATAAAAGAAAACCAAAATTCCTTGTACATATTGGCACAGGAAATCAAACCTGGACCCAAAGAGGAGTGATGCATCCTTGCGGGGATTGAAGTTCCTTTTAAGGACACAGCTAGACTTAACGTGTACTTGTCTCAAGATAGGCTGGTTTTGGAACTCTGAATTTTAGCATGAGGAAAACAAATTTAGGAAAACTTTCCATCCATTTCTGATTTTTTTTTAATATGCCCTCCAAAAAGAGAGAGTTTGATGCTTTAATTTGCACTCAGATTAATCATGAAATAGTAACTTTGGTAAATTTTTTACTTCTGTGATAAGGTTTTCCCAGCTTAAAATAATATTTACCATAGAGTGCAGTTGAGTTGCCACAGACTTTTTGTTTTTAAAAATTGGATAGTAAAACATTTTATTTTAAAGATAAATTTAGAGGTATGAAGCTGCCCAAAATTAAATGTAGAAAAGGGAGACAAACAAGCCATTTAAAATACAGACAATTTAAAAGTAGAGGAAACTATTTCTTTTCTCATCACAATTTGTTTTGCAGGTTTATGTGATAAAAAAAACCTTATAGCTCTAGCAAGGTTATGACAAATCTAATAAATAAGAATATAAAAAGTGAAATTAAGAAGTAAAGATATTATTTTATCAAAGTACCTATGTTTGAACAAGTCAACTGTGACATTTATGGACTTAAAATATGTTTATATACTTCATTATGGAAACTAAATCTGGCATAGTAGTTGGCAAGTGTTAAATCAAGAAAGTTCAACTTTGGGAAGCCACTATTAGTGAAAAATATTAATATGAAGCAGAAGTATTCAAAACGCAGTACCTATAAGCTGTTGAAAATTGTACATAGCTATAAAGAACAGTTTTCAATCTTGTTTCAGGGGCTGTTAATTGTGTGTATACCCCTTAGTTCAGTAGACTGTGTTCAGTACAAGTGCCAAGCTATCATCTGCTATGTCTGCCACAGCAGCTAATTTGAAAATCTTGTTATAGCTGAAGAATACCATAAGACTGTTTCAACACTCCACACTTAAATGGTACAAATGGCCTTGTCTTGAATACCTGGAAATTCCTTTCAGTCATTAGGTCATTAGACCTTTGAGAGCCTATTGCTTTACCATTATTTAAACCAGCTGGTTGGAATTTCATCAGGTGCAATGTTTTGCAAATTTCTTGACACACTTATCAGGAGGTTAAGTTAACAAAGCCTTTTTTGTTCTTTTGTGCACATAAGAAAGATTCATGCCAGTTCACAAGTTAGTGTACATCCACCAAAAACAACTGAAAGAAGGAATAAAACCAAGTAGAATTTTAATGTTATTGTCTTAAAATATAGGAGCCAGAGGAAGGTGATCTGACAGATGACCCAGAAAACCCACCAGCTGATGACCAGTCGTCTCCTGGCCCAACTCCCCAGGGTCAGTCTCCCTCTCCCAGCCCAGGTCAGCCAGCCCCTCAGAATGGTCAACAACCAGGACAAGTGCCACAGCAGCAAGCACACACATCATCCCAGCAGACGCCACCCCTATCTACATCCCCTGTACAGCATGGTCAGGGGAAACAGATGGCAGATAAAGACCAACAGGCACAACAGGTCCCAGTACAGAATAATCAGGTAGGTCACATTTATAATGTAATATAACAAGTTAGGCAGGTGAATAGAATAGCCAGGTTAGTGAGTTGGGTGTATGGTAAAGTAGATCATTTAATTGTACAGAATAGCCAGCTTTTCATTATTCAGGTGTACACTATATTTTAATTCCTCATTTTAGGACACCTTGAGAACTTGCAAACCTGCTTATAATGCATAACCATTTATGGATACCATTTTTTCTTACTTGCCTAACATTAAAAAAAAACGTTCAAAACTGGCAACTGAATGCTCAATATATCACTTGCTTTTATTATTGAGAAGGGCAGTTGGTGTATGGAAATTTGGAGTATGCATCATGAATTTCAAACATTTTAATAAGAAAGCATATTTTACGTAATATTTTCTCAGAAACAATATCCAATGAAATATGAATGAAAATGTTGGGATATATTTATTGTATGACCTCTTGTCCATCATTGATCCATCAGTTAGTGCAAATTTGTAGTCTTTCCTAGACTGCTTGAAGGATTGCCATGACATTTTACACACATTTATCTCAAGGTCTTCTGAGTCTTCTCTGAGAATGGTGCTGCTTGAACATCCAGCATCTTGGAAATCTTGTTATCACTACTTCTTCAGAATGGGTGATCATTTCAACATGCTTATATTACTAAAAAAGTGTCTTTGGATATCAGTGAGCCTAAAAATGAAAATTTTGTCAGTTTGATGTCTGATATCTTAAAAATCTTTTCATCACTACTATTCCTTAAGAGAAAGTCATATTGTGATGCTTGAGTGGTCCCAAATGAAAATCTTGCCACTTGGCTGTCCAATATGGTCACCAACTTGAGATTTTCACTAAAATACTTTGCATGGTGTCTAGTTGGTCCTGAAAGAAAACAGTGCTACCATGTCTGTTCAGATATTACTGGAACAACAGTAATGTTGAAAATCTTGTTATTGCTGCTAATCCAGAATGGATGGTCAAATGAACATGAAGGATTTTACTAAGATACGCCTTACAGTGTCTCCCAGGTCATAAGTGAACACAGTGCTAAATCTGAAGTCCAATATGGCCACCATGGCATTTATTTTTACTGCCTTTTCTTTTGAATGAAACATTGTCAGAATGAGGTTTTCACCAGGAGATCTCTTACAGTGCAAATCCTAAATGGTGCATCTTGAAACAGATCCTCCTTAATGGATGATATTCACTGAAAGCATCATATGATATGTAGTTATTCATAAATGAAAATAGTGCTGATCAGACAGCATATATGTCCACCAGAGCAGGCATCTTGAAAGTCATTTCATTTCTACTTCTCCCTAACAGAAGGTTGTATCAGCATGGGGTTTTCACCAGCTGTCTTAAAAGTCATGTTCTTACTACTCCTAAATAGAAAATCATTTCCGCATTGGGTTTTCACTAGAAGACTAATTATGACATCCAATATGGTCACCATGGTGGCCATCTTGAAAATCATATTGCTTCTCCAGAATTAATGATCATATAAGCATAGGGTTTTCACCAAAAGACGTTTTGTGATATTATGTTGGCCAAAAATGCAGGATAGTTTAAATCTTATATCAAGTCTGGTTACCATGACAGCTTTCCAGAAAATCTTGCTATAACTACCTTTACTGAAATGAAAGGTCATCTTGTTGTGGAGTTTTCACCCCAAGTCTTCTAATGATGTCTGGTTCATCCAAAATTAACATGAACCTACGATTTGAAGCTACTGCCATAGTTTCTAACATTTAATTTTTAATTGTTATGCCCCACCACAGCAGGGTAGGGCATGTAGTGTCTTTTCATTTGTCCACATGTGACACCAAGGTTAAGTTCTCTGTTTTGATCAGTTTTCAAGCACTAAGTTGGAATATTAGTGATCATTTGAAAATCTAGTTTTTTTTTTCTATTTTCCTGACTTAGATTGGATTCTAATTCACTATTTCAGGTGAAGGTAAATGGTCACCAGCCAGTCCAGCCAAACAACCAAATCAACAATGAGTTGAATCAGATTGAGATTCCACAATCCACAACAGTCCCTGAATCGACATCAGAATCCACACAGGGCAATCCTGATACGGGGGAAGAGGAAAGACAGAAGGAAGCAGAAGAAATTAATAATACAAACAATAATCACCCTAGTAAAAGCAATCCTAATACAACAAAGTGAACAGTGACCAAAGAGGATTGGACAGTTATGGTTTTTTGTAGTGTCTGCAGGTGAATGCCTACTTATGGTGGACTTAAATTATATTGAATTTATTACACTAAATATGGGTCAGATTAGAGGGTTTTGATGCTTCAGACATAAAAGAAATGAAAAATTAAGAAACAAATACCAGCATCAATCTACAAATATACACAAGTGAGTGCAAGTGAGATTCACTCGTTATTGCTAACTGATGTCTTGTGGATTTTTCCCATCAAAATATTTTGAATGAATATAGATTGAAAATACTACATTTATCTTTTCAGCAGATACTTGCACAGAACTCAAAGATGGTCATGGCTGAAATCTGATCAAACAGGCCTTTTGTTTGAGCAGTACACACCACATACAAACTACCGGAATAGATTAGGCAGAAGTAGATCATGTATACTGATTCTATCACAGACTGAATAAAGCTTTGCACTTGAATAGTCATACCAGACTTAGTGCCTAACAGGAGTTTGATGTTGCATCCATTAAAAAAAACAATGAAAAGATGAAAAAACTAAAGACAAATACATCATTTTTCTTTCTGTTATATTTTTAGACAGATCAGTCTCCTGTGTAAGCATGAATTCGGCATGACCATTAGAGCCCATTGCTTTTTCATTTCAGCAAGTTCCTGGACCAAACTCTGCACTTAGAGTTATAAAGCATCCTATATTTTCTGGGCTGAATAGGTGATAGGTCCAGTCTAATAAGAATATAATGCTCTCTGCACATTAACTATAGTTCAAGACTACATTCTTTGACCAAAGATTCAGGTCATTTAAACTCCAAGCTTTGTACTTTGCAGAATCAGTCAAAGAGAACTTAAATGTGTCATACATATAAGGAGCCTTTCATGGCACTTGTGTTAATCTTCTTGTGATTTGGGGGGAGATGAATCTGCAAGAAAGCAGTTGAACAGGAGGAGGGATAAAGTCTTGTTTGCACCCCTTGTGTATATTTGAAGGATTTTAAACAATTTTCATAACCATTGTTGATTTTTACTGACAAAACATCAGAATCCTGTGGTATATGAAGCTCCAACTTCCTTAGACAAAATACATGGATGCTATTAATCAACTCAGTTGATTAATCTTTATGTTCAGTGCTTTAGGCAAACATATTGTTCATATGTGATTTTAAAATTCTGTAGAAAATCTAGAAACAGCATGTTTCTTCCCCCATTTATTGAAAAAAAAGTAATGTGGCTGAGGATTTCCTATGTGTTCTAGTGTGAAATGTTTAGAATCGATGGCTTTGGCATTCATTGGATTTTGTCAGCATGATCTGAATGATATTAAGAAATCCCAAGACTTAGTGTGACATTCCTTTAGTAATTAGAGTTCTGAAGGTCATTTATAAAGCAGTACTGTTCTAACCTTGCTTGAATGGATGACCTTTACATATTAGTTGGAAAATCAAATGAAAACTATTGAAAGTTCTTAATCTGGACTTTTATTAAGAAAAGGTTTTTTTCTTTTTTGTTTGCAAATTGATGTGTTTTGTAAGTTTTCTTTTCTAGATCATTGAAATAAAATGTAGGCATTTTCATAGAGAATATGACTGACTGCATAGCAAACTTGAAACTCGAAGAAATCAGATATCCAACCGTGTGTTTAAAACTGAAAAGGTGTAAATGTTGTAGGTCTAGAGTCAACCAAAACTGGTGTACTAGATGCTTGAATTAGCTTAGTCATCTAGATGAGCATTTTTGGTGAAATAATGTGATAAGTCATAATTGGATGAGACGAGTTAGCATATTTTGTGTATATTTTGTTTAGAGCAAAGTTACATTTTCCGAGTTTTCAATTTCTTTATAGGTATATGTATATACTTACTGTAGTTTAGCTTTATGGTCTTAAATTGAATGCTCATCACAATCTTTTCAGTAGATAAACACATAAAATAGTTTTCTCTTGATGAAACATACAGAATTTGACTAATCAGTTTAATATTTATATTTTCTTAATTGTACATACATTATAGTTCATTAATTGCAGTTTTCCTAACTAAATTTGTGTGCCACAGTAAGTAATACATTGTATATTTAATTAATATTGCATGAACTTGACTTCTTGGTCAAGGTAAGGGATGTTAATGATATTGGGATGGAACTGTTTCCAGCCTACTACTACTACAAATGCATAAATATGTGATACCACTGTATAGCTTGCATATTGTTTCTGAATCTTTCAGATCATTAAAATGCATGACAAATATCTTCTCTTGCAGTCTTAATATAAACATCTACACTCTAAAGTTTAAGATTTTGTTTGTTACAAAAAACGTGTTTTTCACACTTCATGCAGTTGGTTTCATGTGTATATTCACAAGATGCAAACATAGTGTAATGTTCAAACTTTCGTTGTCAGATATATTTTATTTTATTAATTAGCCTTGCATAAATAAATTTCTTGGGGACCTAGATCTGCAGTGTTTTCAGCTCAGTAGTTATTGCCTTGGTCATTTCAAATGCCTACTGACATGGATTTGAAAAAGAGAAAATATTGCAGACATATTTGAATTACAATCTTGTTTGAATCTTCCTCCTCCTTCTTTTCCCAAGAATAAGACTGACTGCAAAAAACTGTTTTCACCAGTAAACATGTAATTAATGCTGAGGACTCAACACATCATTGATGTAAAAGGTCTGTTTCTCCCTTCAGAAGACCATTTTCTTGTGACAGAAGTGGAAATTATTTGAAAAGTATTCCTATTACATTGTTCTTTACTTGAATACTGGATTTGTTTGCTTAATATGCCATCTGATGAAGTTCCCTGGTTCATCAGAGCACCCAGTACTGTGCAAAAACCATTCTTGCACAAAGATGCATTTACCTTCACAAAATTATCAAAATTCCAATAAGTAGCATGAAATTATTAAATTCCAATAAGTAGCACATTGGATTATGTTTCAGCGTTTTAGAATTGTGAAACATATAAATGTATGATCTACCATTGTTCAACTTACCTTAAAGGTTGTATGCTTGGTCAATCCAAGTTGTTGTGGACCTCATATCAATATACCTATTTAAGACAGACATTCATATGAATAAAGTATATGTAAATCTGCCATCCTGTTGCAGGGTCATAGGTTAAGATCTATATAATGTTATGTTTATGATAGCCAAGTAACCTCATTGATCTTATGGTGGATCTTCATTGGCTTGGTGGCTAGTATGCTGATGAAAAGGGTGTGGAAATGGAAATTCTATTTCCACCATCAGCCCATGGCAGTTATCATTCCCTGTCTCTGATCAAGATATTTTATTCAAATTAATGCTTTGCTATAAAACACCAAACAAAACTTTTTATCTATGGGCCCACCAAACATCACTGACTGGTGTCTTCTGTAGAATATGAAAATAGCTTACATGGCAATAAGGTCACATGGTCCATTTGGTATTTTTGTGGCAGTAAATAGCCTACATGGCAATAAGGTCACATGGTCCATTTGGTATTTTTGTGGCAGTAAATAGCTTACATGGCAATAAGGTCACATGGTCCATTTGGTATTTTTGTGGCAGTAATTTGCATATATGTGGGCATGTAAAGAAACAAAAAACCCGAGTTAACTTTTGCCCTTCTGACCATTTTTTGCTTTATATTTATTACTAAGGAAGATTATTTATATAATCATCTTATTCTTCATGTTTCCTTTGTTCTATCTTTATTATATCCCAGTCTATGTAGAAAGGCTATATAATAATCCGTTATGTGCATTTGTCTGTTCATCCTGCACAATCTTTTCAGTGTGACTAGCATTGCAGCTTTTTATGCATTGTCATGGAAGTTGGTACCAGTACAAATTATGGCCATCAAAATGAAATTGACATATCACTTTGTACTTGCAATTTTTGTTTGCTGTTACCAGTTTTGTCCTGTCGCTTAATGCAGTGTATATCAATCTAATTAGCACATCTAGTTCCTCAGTTTTCATGTATTACTATAAAAAGGCATATATTAACCAGTTACTTTGCTGCATCCATAAATATTGTTAGCATTATTGCCCTTTTTGCCTTGTAGCCTAATGCAGTGCAACAGTCCTGTTCACACCAGTAGTCCTGTAGTTTTTGTTGTTGATTGCCATGAAAGTTGGTAAATACTATGGTCATCACCTAAAGTTGCACTTACCAGCAAATAATTTTTCTTCTGCATTTTTTGTTACAGTTATAGTCTTTTAAACATGTGACTTGCAGTTGATAGCAACACCACAAAATAGTGGTAGGCTGTTGCACTAGCCTCGGTGTCAGTATCAGCTTCCACATTGATAAAAGCATATACATAATGTTCAGCATTTCTGAATCTCATTCTTTTTTCGCAGATCCTAAGCAAGTTTCCCTATTTTATCTGTATTTTTCAAAAAAGAATTATTGAAAAGACTGTCAACATATTTCATAGTAGTATATCCATGCAAAAATAGGTAACAGAGTCACTAAATTTCACATTTTACTGGTTTAGGTTAAAACTGTACATTCAGCTCACAACTGCCCAAGATTTGTTTGTGTTTAGTGTACATAATATTGAAACATGAAGCTTGAAGATGATAGCATGATATGCATTTCTACCACACCCTTACAACAATAGAGGCTTATTGTGAGATATAGTTTATCTTTTCCAGACTTCGGTCAAGTTTTTGCAGTTAGCATGTGACAACATCTATGGCATATCTTGGAACCTTGAATCATGAAACTTGGATATATCCTGATAACTTCACATCCTTTTGGCAACAAGAGTTGGCTGTGACCTATTTTGTTTCAGTGTCATTGTTAAAAGTTTGTGTTAAAATTTCTGTATTACTACTACACTGGTGAAAAGCTAAAGATCACTGCAACACACATTTTATACTTTACAAACATGAAAGAAGTATGTGTGTTTAAGATCGCATAGATTCATCAGCACTAGACTTGTATACATTCTGGCCTCTTTCTGACCAATGCAGTTGGAAGTTGAAATATTTTGTTCACTGGCAAACTTTAAATATAAATGACTATGCATTGTATATTGCATGGGTGAAAGTTCCCCGTCATATGATGGAAACTACATTTTTACAATGCCCCCACATGTCTATCTTCCAAATCTTCAAATCCATTGTGTTTTGGTGGGAAGGGGGGGGGGGTCAAGTGGTTGGAAAGCATTTAGTGGGGGAAAACTCCATGCTTATGGATACTAAATTTTAAACTTGTGATTTAATGCCAAACAAGCAAACATAATTTTCATGTGGTATTCAGTTCACTCAAGGATCCTCAGATATGTTCTGTTAAATCACGAGTTCTTACTTAACACCAGTTAATTCAGTGTCCTCTACAAAAATACCAAATGCCCAAATAACTCAGTCATAAACCTGAATAACTCAGTCTTGTATTTCAATGCTATTTGATTACTACACTTGCCTCATAGAAACTATAGCAGATTGAGGGCACTGAATTATTAGAGTGAGATACCTTGGCCAATTCTATACCTCCATTAATAGCATTAAAGTATTTTTTTTTCCTAATGCCCCCCCCCCCTCTTTCCTCATAGAAAGAATGTTTTTTTGAAAAATAATTTGTTGCATTATCTTGGCTTGGTAGTTGACGGTCTGGACAATTGGAATTTTGCTAACTGCATTATTTTCCGCATCTATTCACTACAGTTACAGATGTATAAATAGCTAAAAAGAAAAAGCACATTTCTTTGAGTTGAAATTTCAAAGCATAACTGACTACTTCCGCAACTGTTGGTCCTGTATGTTGGAAAATACATTGTCTATTTCATCAGTTTTATTCATTGTATATATGCAGACTGACTTTCATGGTGAGAATGCTTGGAATGCACAGTCATTTAGAATAGAAAGAAAGAAATAACCAGTCTGATTCCAGCTGATTTGTGCTGAATAAAAAGTAAAACACAAGGCACCATTATTTATCAATATTTAATTTATTTGACAAAAGTTAAAAATATCTGATCATATTTTTTATTTTTGATGATGACTGTTAGTGCTGGAACATTTCTGAAATGTACATGTACCACAATTATATTAGCAGTTATTTAGTTCATTGTGTGATAAAGGATGCACATTTTTTCAAAAAATTTACAATGAGCAATTAATGTCTCACTGATTTAGCGGATGTATGCATCATATTAAAGAATCAGAATTTTGGATTGTTCAGTTACAATTTTCATGGAAAATATGGTGTCAAAATTTCTGTGATGTTTGCTTCAGGGGTGTTTCACCCACCAGACCCCACAAAACAGCTCTGCCCTGAACCCACAAGGAGGCACAGGTGGCCTCCTTGACCCCATGCCAACTTTTCAGTATTGTGGTTTTTCCTATGTTTCAGCAATGATATTGTGTTGTTTCCCTCAGCATAGCAAACTATATTGTACATGCATACCAGTATAAGAATTGGATCAGTTGACTGCATACTTCATGTTTTTCATGTGAGACCTCACCTGTAATGGTTGGTCAAGCTAATTATTAATGCATGAATTACCTGTGTACTGCTGGCTGTCACTTCATGGTAAGGAGCCTGTGACTTGCACCCAGAGGAATCTGGTTTGTATGGGTTGACAGAGTATTTCAAGCAGTTTTTAGGATGAACATTCTTTTTTTAAAATTTAAATAGAAAATAAATTTATCTGTATCAACTCGTTATAGTACCTTGACTTGGCATACAAACTGTTCTTTTTTTAAAACTTTTATTTCTTTTGTACCATGTCACAGTAGATGGGTTGGTGGGTATGTAAATAAGTAGGTGGCTTCATATCAGCACATTACTTGAATGGCTATGTTTTGCTGGTTAAAACATTTCAATTTTTAAAAAATTATAATTTCAGTTGTAAAAATAAAGATTACCCCAAAAAAAACATTAGTTTCAAAAGGAGCTATAATTAATATAGTCTGAAGTTATTTATGCATACTGGAGAGTTGTGCAAGCTGCATAAAGGTGATTTGTGTAATCATTGATTACACTCGGGTTTAAATTTGGTGCATAGTATGATTATCATTTAAGAATGCACATATCGACAAATCTCTGCTACCTTGATTTTGTAAGAGTTGTCTTTATGACAGCTAGATGCATTGTATGACTGAATCTTGTGAATGTAATTATATTGCTCTTTTTAGTGGATTGCTGTGAAATTTAATATATATTCATTAGAAAATATGAATATTGACCAATTATTGCACTCAAACTATTTTCAAAGGGTTATATTCTTTCTTCGCTGTAGATTTATCTTCAAGGGATAGGGGTGGGATGTCTGAGAGGCGGAGGTATATCTTTGTGGGCAAATTGCTCACTATTTATTTCATTTTATTAAGTGATTTACCATCTTGAATTAATATGCTTTTAAATCAATTGATAGCTGTTGATGTCAAAACTTCAATTAAGTTCATCATGATACAGTCCACTGTTGATAACTGCACATCAATTCTAAGTGTACATGGCTGCCACAATTTAAAAGTAATGGTGTTTGCTTATTATTTAGATTTTACAGTGTGCTGTTTCCAGTTTTGGTGAATGTTCTGCCTGGTTAATACAGCAGTATATTCAACATTGATAGAACTTTTCCCCAAGTGTCCCATGGACTTTGCTGCAATAAAATAACAGAGGTGGGGTGATTCTATAATGCAAGGTTAGGTTTACTTTCAGGTCCAATTTATACATGTTTTTGATGTTTGAAGAATGAGAGAAGAGATATAGCTGTCTTAAAACAAGTAAGCAGTGTATATTTATAAACGTGTCTTCTTTCATTCATATGAAAGTACTGGGATTGTATGAAATTTTATCAGTAATTATGCACATTTGTTAATATGCTTTGTTCTGTCTTGTTCGTTTTTACATTAGTTTTCCTTTTATTTTATCGTTATATGAACTGCCTCCTCCACTTTATGCTTATATGAGTTAGCTTCAAACAGAAGGTTCATCGAGTTTGTATGCTTGTTGTTTTGTACAGCATTTATTTTCAAAAAATGCCTAAATTATTTTATAATGATAAAATAAAATGTGACATTGAAATGATAAACTATTTTGTCTCTTACTTTTGTAGATTGCCTACATAGGAGTGGATTAAATATTTTGTGGCTATTTTAATTTTCAGATCACCAGACCATAAGACCAAGTGAGTTTATAGTGTCACCCTTGTCCTTTGTTGCTTGCCATCCATCTGTCAACACCAGCTTGTTAACATCTGCTTAGGGCTGTTCCATTTAAACATATATAGAAGCCAGGGAAGGCAGCTTTTTAAAAATATATGCCATGGTACTTTGATTTCACAATGTTCATATTAAAATGATAATAAATTTTAAATTGCATCTATAGGTGAGTACCACACTTTAAAAGTGCCATCCCTGGATCCCGTATATTTTTTAATGGAACAGCCCTTATATCATCGAAGGATTGGAAGACTTTGATATATGCATATATGTCATGTTTGATAAATGGATTAGAAATACTGCCTTCAAAGTTGTAACAAAGTTAGCCAATCTGATGTTAAAGATCACTTCATTAATATGCATAGCTCAGTATATTAATGAGGTGATCTTGCATCAGAATGGCTAACTGTGTTACAACTTTGGAGGCAGTACAGTGTGCTTCTAATCTAGTTATCAAACTTAACATATGTATCATTAAGACCTCAGATGTGTTTGATAATGAGCAAGTTCATGCATAATAATGGTTTAATCTTGCGTCAGATTGACAGCTTGTTACTAATCTGGAAGCCATATTTCTGATCTGATTCGTATCAAACTGGGAATATGTGCTTTTATCAAGTTGTTGGACAAGTGAGATGCATGCATTAATGAGGTGATCTTTTGTTGCCTGAGCTTGTTAACACTCTTGATGCTATATATCTGATGTGATTTTGTTCAAAAGTGAAATGTGTGATTACATTATATTGATCTTGGATGGATTCAATAATGAACAAAATATGTTTATACTAGTGATGTAATCATGCATCTAATTTGACTGAGTTTGTTACCACTCAAAAAGAAGGAAAACTATTTGTACAAAACTACCCAAGTTCTGTAACACATGCCTTGAAACAACTTTATAGTTGTCTTGAATCTGAGTCCAGGAAGACATATGTTGACTTGGGAGTTAAAAGTTAGGGGTCAGAGTGACTTAAATATGGTTCATACAACTTTAAAATGTTTTTGAATAACAAGGAATGCCTGGAACACCTGTAACACATGCCTTGAAACAACTTTGTAGTTGACTTGCACCTGTGTCCAGGATGATGTCTGCTGATTTGGGAGTTAAAAGGTAGGGGCCAGAGTGACTTCTGCATGGTTCATACAACTTTAAAATGTTTTTGAAAAACAAGGAATGCTTGGAATACTTCAGCTTTGGCTAAATTGATTTTATTATTGAAATATATTTGAATTATTTTTGGTGAATAAAAAACATTAAATCCAAATCTATCACTTTAAATTCTGACTTTCTGCCTTTATTTTCAAAAAATAATGAAAAAATCAATAAAACTGGATACAGTTGGTTGGGTCAAATGAACATTATATGGGTGGCTGGCAGATAGAGTAGTGTCTGTTGTCTGCAGTGGCACAGTAATTACATTTTATTCCACTCTTGTACCTGTTTTTGCAGTGATAAGCAAAATACATGCAGAACAGTCAGTTTCAGTAAGAAAATATGCTCCTTGAAAACTTTAGGAAAGTCCTTGATAAATCCTTGAAAAACAGCTCTCTGCAACTGCATAAATCATGTCCAAGAAGGAAAACAGTTTCTATAAAAAAAGAGTTCTATGACCAAAGTTACTTTGTGGATGGCTTGAGTATGAAAAATAAAATTGAGTCAATGAATCAACCATTAAGATCACCAAAGCTGAATTAGAAAAATGGGTTCTGCAAAACAATTTATATATAATTTTTTTACCCTTTTTTCATTCTGTGAATGGCTGGCATTTAAGAAAGACACATGTTGATTCAGACCAGTTCATGATGGCATGGTTTTCAAAGTCGAAGGAAAAGCAACAACATCCAGCCAGTGAAAGATGGCTTTACATAGAAGAAGGACCACCACATTGCAGGAATATAATTTGCTGTTTATGGTTCTCATCTTTTGTACAACAATGAAAATGGTTAGTTGCCTTGGTGCAGACGAGCTTTGGTGCTGTGCATAAGCATCATTAGTTGTTTACATTAGTTGTTTACTTTTCAGTGCAAAATTAGACTGTTAGTATGGAAAACATTCAGACCATTTTTCATTTTGTCTGTTACTACATGACAAACTATAGCTACAGTTACTTCAAATGAAACTGATTGAGGTTACAGTGTTAAATATGAAAATTAGTTGTTTACATTAGTTGTTTACTTTTCAGTGCAAAA
>QKMX01348977.1:4487-15053 GCA_003401595.1 Venustaconcha ellipsiformis
ATTTCGTCATGCTTTATTGATAAAACTGCAGACTTCTGTGATTAAAACGAAACGTGATCTGATGACAGCATTTCTGAACAAGCTATCTAAGCTTCATTTTTACAAGTTCATCTCCCAGGTGGATTTGACAATCTTCCCGAACGTGTTAAATATCCGTTTTGACTGGTTGGCACTGCTCTGCTTTCATATGAGTCAGAAAAAGTACCGTGGTTTGAAATAGTCACTTTGAGAAGCTCCGACAGTGTGGTAGGCATAGGAATTAAATTTCTCCTATCACGCCGTATCTCTCCCTCGTCAGTTTCTACTATGTATGAACGAGGTGTAAATGCCTCAGATTTAACAATGGCTGAGAAAAAAAAAATGATCTTTAATCCATACTTTATTCCCTACCTGAAGTTTTTTGTTCATAATTTCGCTTTTGAGTTTGCCTTTAATAGTTTTCCGATTTCTTCACTTCATTAAATCTGACCATAACGGTTGTATGTTGTTTTGGTGCCATTGACAAAGTAGTTTGTAATTTACTTCCCATCAATAATTCGGCAGGGCTGTATGCATTTGGCAATGTGATTGATCGATATGTCAAAAAAGCTACTATGTAATTATCGTTTGCTTTTTTAAGCATTCTTTTGTGTGAACAGCTCTATCAGCAAGACCATTGCTCTGTGTATATTTTGGACTACTTGTAATATGCCTGAATTCATAATTTGTCGCAAGTTCTTTGAGTATTGTGGATCTGTATTGTGGACCATTATCTGAAACTAATACTTCTGGGATATCGTGTCACGCACAGATTGTTTTGAGATGATTTGACAATTGCTTTTCAAACTGTGCTTTGCAATTTTGCTATTTCGATGTATCACGAAAAACAATAAATCACCGAGAGATATGTTTGATCATTTAGTTCAAACAAGGTCAACTTGTAAATTCGTTTGGTGTCATTGGTTCAGCTTGATCTCTTGAGTTTTCGATGCAATTTTGGCAAGACTTAACCAAGTGTTCCAGCTGAGTATTTAGTCCTTTCCACTGCGTTCTCTGCATTTAACTATGTCTTGGTGACCATCGTGAATTCTCTCTACGATTTCTTTATGAAGTGATTCTGGTACGACCAGGCGTGTACCTTTCATTAAAGGACCATTTTGAACTGCACATTCACCTATATCTGCCCAGTACGATTGAAGTTTTCCGTTAATTTCTCTAGCCAACCCTTTTCACGGAATGTACAAGTTGTTTGCAAATCAAATCATTTCGATATTCAGATTTATTTGTACATTCGAGTATTTGATGTTGGCAAATTACTAACTACGAAATCAACATAGGCATACGTTTCAGCCTGAAGTACCCTGTCACTCTCAGAGTAATAACTTAAAAGTACTCTGGATTAGAGCATCAGCAGTTGACAGATTTTTGCCAGCAACAGGAACTATACAAAAGTTGAATCTCATCAAGCGCATTCTAAAGCTTTGAATTCTAGGAGGTAAATCTCCCAAGACGTTTGTACTCATAAGTGGTACTTATGGCATATGGTCAGTTTCAAGTTTGAGTCGTGACCCAATTAAATAGCTACTGAAGCGTTCACATGCCCAAGTGAATGCAAGGGCCTCTTTATCTATTTGAGCAAATCATTGTTCAGTTTCTGACATACTCGCGATGCGAATGCCACCGGTCCCAGAGTGCTACCGTGCTTATGCCTAGCACAGCACCTAGTCCAAATGAAGGTGCATCTGCAGATACAACTATTTCTCTATTTGGATCATAATGTGGTAAAGTTGGTGACGATATAATTTCTTCCTTGATATCTCTAAAAGCTTGTTCTTGATCTGGATCCAAAATCCACGGAATTTTACATTTCAAGCGCTAACGTAATGATTTTGATTTTTCTTCCAAATTTGGACTAAATTTGCCAAGTTGATTTGCCATACCGAGAAATTGTCGTATCTATGTTACGCATTTCGGTGTGTACATTTCAGTTAGAGCTTTGACTTTTTCCGGATCAGGTCGGCAATCATTTTCGTCGACAACATGCAAAAGAAACTTGAAATTCACACTTCAGCGTTCAAAGCCTTTTGAATTGATTTTATGACCATTTATAATCCTTCGTCATGCTGTTTCTGCGTTTTCCCAAAAACATGAGCATCGTCCATAAGACAAAGTGTCAGCCATGTCGCTCCAGAGTTTTTGACAACCTTTTCTGAAAAAGGCGCGGAACTGATTCCGAATGGAAGGTGACTAAAATAAAACCTACCACAAGGAGTAGTGAAAGTTGTAATGCAGCTTGTATTTTCTGACAGGTTTATCTTCCAAAAGCCTGAGTTTGAGTTACGCTTGGTGGAAAACTTTTCACCTGCTAGTTAGTAGTGGTTGGTTCTCTTAACTGATTCATTCAGTTTAGTTAGATACACGCAAATTCTTATCGTACCGTTTGGTTTCGAAACGACAACAATTGCCGTGCACCACTCAGTGAGCTCTTCTACTTTTGCAATAACACCCATTTTTCCATTCTATCCAACTCCTTTTGATCTTTATTCAATACAAAAGATAGGAATCTTTCTTGGTTTAGACAAGGCATAAGGTTTGGCATTTTTGTCCAGAGTTATGTTGTAGAACTATTTTATTTTTCACTAGACTTTCAAACAAATTTGGGAATTTCTTGAGAAAACCTCTATATAAATTTACAGATTTATCTTGAATTTTGCATGCATTTTGTGAGTTTTTATCTGAGGCATTTATAGAGGATGTATATACTTGTTCAATAATCTTGAGAGCCTGAATCGCAGGCCTGCCCAAGAGTTCCTGATTCAGTCCCTTTACAACAAATATGGCTTGTACACTGAACGCATTGATCGATTCCAGTTAGCATATACATTTGCCAAGCACTTTACTTTCAGAGTTTCCAGGTCCATGCAGTTTTCGATCAGACTTTGATAGTTTTTGATGTCCGATCTTTCGTTAATCCCTCTCAGGAAGTAAAGTTACATCAGCTTGTGTATCACTTTTGAATAAAAGTGAAGTGTTGTTAATATCACACGCGTTGTCCACGGCTGACCCTTCTTTGTGCTAATAGTGGCTAGAAATTCAGGTTCCGCTCTCGATTCTATTGTGAAAAGTGCTGATTTTGACAGCATTTTGCATAATGTCTTCTTTTCTTACATTCTGCTTCTTTTGCTGGACATTGATTAATTTTGTATCCACATCTCATGTATCCTTTCCTGCTGATATTATTCTGTTGCACTTTTGGGATTTTATTTTCCTGCTTCCCATATTTCAGTGAAGACAACGTTACTACATCCATTTCAGTCATTCGTTCTCCAGTTGCTTGTATATTTGATTGTTGCTTTTTCACAACCTCATTTTGTTCAGCTTGACTAAAAGAAGACTCAAGCCTTAGATTTCCATGTAACTGCATTTTTTCTGATAGTTTTGAATCTCACAGTCCAACTACAAGTCAATATCTGATCATTTCATCATGTAGTGGCCAGAAATTACAATTATCTACTAACACGTAGATAGCTGCAACAAAACTGTCTACTGTTTATCCCTCTTCCTATTTCCTTTAATTAAAATTTGCCCTTTTAAAAATCACATTCCTCTTTGAAATGAAATATAGCACGAATCTATCTTCCACTTCTTTTGATCTTCTTCTGCCAGATTGAACCAAGAAAAAATGTCATCAGCCTCAATTCCCAGGGAATAAATAAAGGTATTTACTTGAATTTCTTCCTCTTTATCGGTAAGTCCAGACGCTTGACGAAAGCGTTCAAAGCGTTTAAGCCACATTATGCCATAGAATCGGAGTAATACTGAATCTTGAAGACATTAGTCCTAAAACTCCTAAAACTGAAGGCAGTTTACTAAATCTAAAAAAATCAATCATGGAAAACAAGACAGATTCCTACTAATGGAAACAAGCAATAGCCATCCCAATCCCAAAAGCCAGGGGAAAAAACCCACAAAAATATCATCATACAGACCAATCTCACTCACTGACACTATATGCAAGGTGATGGAGACTATGCTCAAAAACAGTCTAAAACATCATCTGGAAAGCAACAACCTGATCTCCCAAAATCAAAACGGCATTCGTAAGAAAAGATCCATCTTAGACCAACTAGTGAGGCTTGAATCGCGCATTAAACTAGTATTGAATGCTAAACAAAAATGCGATCGACATCTTATAGCATTTTTTATTGAACTAGAGAAAGCCTTTGACCTAGTTTGGACTGGTGGACGTATCGCTAAATTAAATCATTACGGGATTAAAAGCCATGTGTACAAATGGATCCATAATTTCCTAAAAGATGGAATAAAACCAGAATAGAGGATCAGTATTCCGAAATTTATGAACTCGAGAACGGTACCCCGCAAGAAAGTGTCCTAAGCCCAACCTTTTTCAACATTATGATAAACGACCTATAACATGCTGTCGACCTTAACAAAATTGACTTATTGCAATTTGCTGACGACAGTGACATATGTTAAGCGGGTAATTCAACCAGCCAACAACACATCCTTGATCTACAAAACAATTTAACAAAAATTGGCAAATGGACAGATAGATAGAGATTTAAACTATCAAAAGGGAAAACAACAGGAGTTTTATTCTCTCCTACACCTAGGCACACGATAACCCCTCAAACACACACACACGCACGCACACGCACACATACACACTATACGTACATATCGAAATTATCTAATTTGAGAAAGTAGCAAATTCTTGGGCATGCATTTTGATCAACATCTTACATGGAAACATCACATTACAGAATTAGTCCTGAGCTGTAGTGGTGACCTTAATCTCCATGTAAACATTAAAGGTGTGAAATGGGGAGCTGACCAAGACACTTTTGATGCTCTAAAGGGCCTTAATTAGGCAAAAACTGGACTACGGATGCCACATTTATGCATCAGCCAAACAAACCCTCCTTAAACAATTGGACATAAGCCAAACCAAGGCGCTACGAATATGTACAGGCTCCCTACCAAATACATCCAAAGAAGAAATGCAACTCCTCACAAGCGAGACACCATTCGCATTGAGAAGAGAAGAACTGATATTAATGATATGCAGCGAGAGTCTCAATACAAGATCCCTCACTCCCGACGAGAGACTTCAATAAATGCAGTGTCCGGTTCAGTAAGAGACTCGTTCCCACCCTACCATCGGCAAAGAAGATACATCAATTAAGTAAAGAACTAAATATAGAAGAGCTCCAGACGTAAACTATAAATACTCAGATCCTAGACCTTGGACATGCACAAAAACCATCATTAATCTCCTAGCAAAAATCATTTGCCTCGAAACTAGACCGCCCGCTAGAGATAATCTCCAAAGTGTTAAACCTAACCTGAACATAACAAACGAGTCAATTTTGCTCTTCCTTAGAGAAATTGATAAAAAGTGGAAAAATATAAATAATACTCCAACACTATTGACCAAATTTGAATTTGCGAGTCATGCAGCTAGTGGCGCTTTCATGCAGGTGGCCAGGTGTGGGGGGGGATTGTGAAGGTTGCATACAAAATGTCATCCAAGTAGGGGTGGCAAAGCCTGTGCGCAGACCGATGCAGAACCTGCACACACCACACACTACGGCACTATAGGCAGTGTGAGAGGTGTGGTTCGTTAAGCAATACAATCGGCTATCGGTAAATAGGAAATGCAGTATGACAATGGGTTCCTTGCTTACCAACATTTTTTAAACTTAGAATCCGACTGATTATACCAACCAAATCACCCCATTCGTTACCGCAAAGAACTCTAAAATTGAAACATAAATTGCACCCGGTATGAATCATGTGACTGATGCTGTTTCCATATGGGAGTCTATGTAATCACTGGACGCCTTGATGATTTTTTATCGGGGTAGGAAAGAGGGTGCGGAGGTGGCGTACGTAAAGTCATCCAAGTAGTGGTTGTCCAGCCTGTGTGCTGGCCAATGCTATATCTAAACCCATCACCCACTACGATACCACATACAGCGTTGGCAGTATGATTCGTCAAGCAATGCAATGACTCCAGGTATCCAAGTCGACCACTAATCCATCATAATTTCTCCCAAATACAATTGTTAACAACATCTCCTTTGTCTCTTCGGCATCTTGTGACACAGTGGATCATTAAAACATAAACAATAAAACTGGCCCATTAAACTTAGTCACTATAAGGTGGCACAAAACCTAGCCATCAGGACCAGCTGCAACTATTTGAGAAATTACTTAACTAAATACAACATAAGACCCAGAATTAGCTTTATAAGGTGGCTTAAAACCAAAAGCCATCAGGACCTACTGCACAATGCTGCGAGTTAACAATCTTGAATTTACATAATACAGACATAGCATAAGTCCCCGAATTAGCTACATAAGGTGTCCAAACTCCAAAACCATCAGGTCCCGCAACACAAGGTGACACCTTAATTAATTTAGGATATAGGACCCAGATTTAGATATATAAGGTGGCAAATCTCAGCCATCACTCATACTACATAGGGTAAAAACTGTTATATTTAAATAAGATCAACCAAATATTAACTAATCATATTAAAATTTAACATAGGCTGGTCAACTGTATCATTACCAGCTCCAGTAATTATAAGTAGCACAAATAATATTGTCAAAGGTAGTAATTGCGTCTAGACGTCAACATTTATTTTTTGGAAAAATAGGGATACAAAAAGAACACGGATGTACAGCGCCTTCTTCTTTACAGCCTTTCCTGTATTGCCTTGACAGACATATTTTACCTGACCATGTGAATGCGTGTGGGTCAATCCCCACTCACCACTTGTATCATTCAATATTCCGAATACGAAAAATATTATCAACACACTCTGTGTGCAATAAAAGCTTTGTTGACCGAGGCACTATTCCGTCCCCCGCGAAAGAATCAATCAGTCTTCCTTGGGGAATTAATTGGTCGCACATACCCAAGTTGGCGAATGTGATCTTTATCCAAATTAAGTAAGTTTATGCACAGATCATTCATATTCATATTCGGGCAAAAGACGTCGAGAAAGCAACATCGTAGCGCCAGCTGTTACATCGAAAAGGGTTGAGGAGGGAGCGGAGAAAACATTCGACTCGTGCGACTATGGCTAGTTATCAAGATAGAAGAAATAAGAAGCGTAGCCATATGCAAGTGTAGCTGTCCGTGATGACTAACCGACGAACCCGTCGAAACTACAAACTACAAACTAAATTAAACAGCAGCTGGTGAACTAGTAGGACAGTACGTCAGCGAGGACCATGCTAGTGAGACATTGGGTTGAGACTTGCATATAAACGCTGCACTTGCAAGATAGCAGCCCTGAAGAAGGCGACCTCAAGTATTAAGTGTATGAACCATGCAAAGTGTGCCCTAATAGGAATTCACTATACACAGAGTGCAGTGCTGCTAGACGAGAGGAAACTTGTGGATTCGCTGCTCATGACATGGGGTCGGTGCTGAAAAGGCCAAGATACCATTCAAATTGCCTGAATACGCTATACGGTTTTCTACTTGGCTCGGAAACCGTTTTTGATTATATCTATATGTTGTAGCTCAGATTTAATTCTTTTGTAACTACCATCAACATTTATTCTTTATGTATCATGTGTGATGTAAAATGCATTAGTCATTTTAACTTAGCTGATTGGCACATTTCAGGAATATATATGTACACCCTGTACACTAAATAATGAAATCAGTAACTTGTTTGATTTGGTTAATTGCACAGGTGTCTTACACATCATTGGATTATTTGTATGTCCATTAGTACAACTGGACTGAATTTGAAAAATTAAGTACGGAGTGGCGTTTTAGGGCTTGTGACGACTTACAGGTCGCGTTCTCATCATCTGCCGAGTCCCTTTACGTGAAAGAGATGTGGAACGATTTCCACCCGTCTAAGCACCATGTGTTCCAATATGACATCATAGTCGCGACCAATCGCGACTGGCGTCTCATGCTGCTTTGTTTGACACCTGTTACCACGGTAGGTTGGACTGCACACTAAAGTTTACTTGAGTTCGTGTTAAATACATTCCCTCTCTAGCAAAAGCCTGTGATTGCTGGCTGGAGTGCGGACTGGAGACCCATACGTGGATGAAAATAGTCCAGTAATACCTGTATGCCAACGAGTTTCCTCTTATACTGAAGAGTGTGCTGTTGCGGTTAAAAGTTATGTACTTCACCCTTCTGTATTCAAGTCAATTCACCAGCAAGTGTATTCAATCAGGTCGTTCGGGACTTAGCTGTCCCAATACCTGATGGCACAATTATCAGCACTCTTTGAGTGCATAAACGCATGGGGGATGAGGATATAACTACTTCCTACAGGAATAATTAAGAGACTGCATGCGACTATCATTTAAAGATATATCTCGATCTCTTTATGCACAATTATTAAAATTGAATGATTGATTTATTCTTTCTCTCTAAGTCTGCGAAGTAACAGTAATGGAGTTAGTGATGAAAGAAATGATTCCCGCCCAGACATTGAATGCAATAATAGGCCTCGGCCCCTTAGTTGCGTCCGGCTGGGGTTTTAGAGCACAGCAGAACAGAACTACATTTCTCTTCATATAAGAAAACAAAATAGAAGCAGGAAAAAGACCCAGAAGTCGTCGTAGAGAGGGATATTTTCACCAACAGAAGGAGCAACTGGTGCAGACCCAATTAGCGAGCAGCCCACCGAACACAATTCGCAAAGAAAATAATACCCAGCAGCCGACCGAGCCAATTCTAGTAACTACACAAAATAATAAGGTAGTAGTACAACCCGGCCTAAGTTCTTGACTGCCCAGGCAAAGCCGGACCACGTTCCGGGAAAACAACAAACAACTAAGACTACAACAAATACAGGAGTCATTTGCGAGTGTAACAGACAATACTCCCAAATATATGAATGGCAGAAAAGCAGCCGTGACAAAGTTGAAACAGGTTTAGAAATGTCGTCCTCTTCAAATAATGAAAGTGGGGGGAAACAAGAGACCAAAGGGATAGGAGCCGAAGAAAATGAGGAAGAAATAGTAGAAGAGATAGTGGAGGAGGAAGAGGATGTTTACCCAGATAGAAAATATATCAAGACCATGGTGCCAATAGCAGCGTTTGATGAGGTTAGAAAAGCTGGCCATTATATTAACGCTGTGAAATATATTGGCTGGAGAATTCTAAATACGAGTAAGCCAAGACCTGCGCAATGGTATTATGCAGTCAGGATTCTCTCTCAGTTCAGTTTTACCATTTATCCTACCAATAATATTCTCTCTATAATCTTGTCAAAACTACTTGTCTGTATTACATGGATACGAGGCAATCCCTGATCAAACTAGACAAGAAAAAAAACGAAATGCGGCGGAGTGAAGAGAAGAAGACCGCCGAAGAACTTTCATTTAATCTGCCATTTAAAAACCCATCCCTTTCAAGGGCTTTAAATTGCCTCATTATTATAGAGACTCCATATTAGGTTGGAATCCCAATACGATCAAAAAAAACCACTCAGTTTATCTTTTATTCGTCATTCAAAATTAAAACTATACATCTAATACTGAAAAAAAAATTATATGTCGCTTAGACATACTAGTAATAGAAATTTTGAGGTTTTGAATTATATACACTATGTACTCGGAATTTCTGGTTAGTTAGGAAATATGAAAAATTGTATACTATATTGCTCGACTCTAATTAAAATTGTGGCTAACACATAATTGGCTATAGGAAATCCCAATAATTATATAACTCGGAAGATTTGACAGAGTAGGTCTCAGCATTTCAGGTACCTTGTTGAGGTGTTTGGCGTGTCCCTTTGAGTTCCTCTAACCTTGCTACTGCGAACTTTCAAACGACGACTGCATAGGGCGATTCCCACTCGTCCACAAACCAATTGCTTCATAAAAAACGGGGTGACGTCATCAGAGCTGTGTCCAATCACAGCTGACGTCTCATTCTCTTACAGCAGACACCTGAAAGTAAACATGAGTGTGTGTTTGGTCTATTCCCACTCATAATAGCCTTACATACAGGTCTATTGGGGATTTTTGACCCACGACCTGTCGGCTAAATTAAATAGCACTCTATAAATGCATAAATGCGGCACTCTTTCCTTCCTCAGCGATCAACTAGACGCGCATGCCCTTAGGGCGAAAGCGACTTTAACTGAAGTTCATCACCATTTATTTTTCTGTGGGGTCATCACAACCCGTAATGTAAACATTAAGGCTTTAAATACTCCAACTGCCTGGAACCCCATCCGGTTTGGTCACGGGAATACCCTAAAGCAAGGCTGGAACAAGAAATAATAGACATTTTGGATACAAATAGCGTACTATACCCAACATCCAAATCATGAGCTGAAACCCGTATTAAAAACACGATAAAAATTCTCCAGCGGAACTTTTGGGGCTTATTTAAAAATGCCTCGGAACTAATCCTTAAAATGCATAATAGTAATAATAAAACAGATGTTACACCTTCAAGAGACTCACTGAAATGATAAGATCAAACAAATCCAGAAGATCCCTGGATTTAGTACATAATAATCATTATCATCATCAATCACTTAACCTACGAGGTCGCTGTGGCACCAC
>QKMX01348978.1:37762-49354 GCA_003401595.1 Venustaconcha ellipsiformis
GATGTCTTTCAAAAGGTTCTTGGGTCAAGATCTATGGTCAAATTTTGTTTACACAAATGTCCAAAATCAATGCCATCTACAAGAAACTGTTGGAAATTTTGAGACACAAAGATAAAATAACTGTTGGAAGCCTAAAATTTTGCATGTCTTTGTGACTTCCATGACATTATGACACAATTATACACAAGTAAAATATGAGGCTGAATTAATATCAATGTGATAAATCTAATTGTACATGCCAGTTGCATTATATCTTTGATAAACATTCTTAAATGTAGTTCCACTTGTTATGAATTGACCAAATTTTTTGTTATCTGATTGGATAGAAATGGTCATGTCAAGAATTTTTTTAATATCACTAAATTCTGTGGACTACTTTTAGTTCTAAGTTTGCAGGTAAGCTTTATCTATACCAATGTCTTACACCATAATATTAGCAACTACAAACCCCAACCACCCACCTTTGTGATTTCCAACCAAAATATGCAACTTCTGATTAAAATTGCCCAATAGAAGTTAAAACAGTGTAATTGCACAGTCACTCCTTCTGCCAAAGAAAGCACACAGAAGGCTTTAGAAGCCAAATTATTGTATTTTGTTTCATATAGTTTTCACTAGCTTTTATTAAAGATCAGGGTTATGTTGTGAGCAAGGGATCTCACTAAAAATGGGTGCAGTTTTGCTGTAGAAAGACCGAAATGTATAGAAAGCAACAACAAGAAATGATACATCAACCCATGCTATATGCGCATACAATGTTAGAAAAAAAAGTAATATCCTGGTTTAAATGGCATCAACCAGTTTTTTATTTGTTAAGATAATGATCATAATAATATATCTCTGGCGTGACTCACTCTGACACTCTACCCCATATTACTGTCTAATAATTGAATTGACACCTCCTTGCTAGCAGAGACTGGGCTATGTACTCTCTTTCTAATGAAAAAACTTTGATTTACTGAAATGTGAATGTTTTCTTGATGAAATCTTCTAATCTGATGAAAAAAGGAAGTAATTTGGAATTGTAAGGATTAAATGAAGATGGTTGGGTATTTGTTGATATGTAAATTTTACCTAACCACTTACAAAATTAGCATAAAGTCCTTTGAACTTTATTTTACTTTGTGAGTGATTAGGTAACATTTACACATTGATAAATGATCCTGTAATAAAATAAGCTAAAAAGCTAGAAGGTATTAAAACTTATGTCATATGAATTAATGTCATGAAATACTCATTTTCTGCCATACAATCCTAATTTGGTTCTTACCTTTTGCAGACACCATTAGAAGACAACAAAGACTTTGGTGTGTTAAGATTCCATGCAGGACCACCTTATGAGGTGAGTATTTTTGGTCAGAATATTCAGACGGAGTTGCCTCAGTTGCAAGTGCTTTTGTATTGATGACTTAACTGAAGAGTAACATGTTAATAGGCTAATGTCAGAGATTCCATAGTCTGTATTTGTTATTGTTTGTGTGTAAGATGTTGCCCAGCCATATTTGAAATATTACCCTGGATCCTTTGCTTTCAGGAAAACCATATATGCTCACTTATAAATCAAGTCCAACTGAAAACTGCACAGACCCAGAACTCCTATCACATATTGCACTGGCAGATCTGAGCCTGTTCAGTTTTTTAGAAGTAATCATTAAAACAAACAATATAGGCTTTGGTCTGTTATTGTATTATGAAATGGCAGATTAAGGTCTGCAGTTGGCCTCAACTTACAAGCAAATATATCCTTTAGGTCATTGTGTCCAATTAAGGCTTGGGAAGTGAGGTTTAAATAGAACAAGTAGTTGCCACTAGCCAGTCAAGATCTATAACTCAGTAAAATCTGGTGATCATCAAATGAAAGATGAGGATGCTATGATGTTCCATTTACATTGGGCAATTTTTAAGTCAATCAAGAGCAGTTACTCTAAAATATAATGAAAACCTAACCATCATCAATTTCATCTGAGACATCACTTAAGAGAATTTTGATAGCAAATGTAGTTGAAATCAAGCACACTGTAAATTAATATTTAGAAGTCAGTTAGATGCATAAGTTGTTCAGGGGCCATGACACTAAAATATATAAAGTCTTATCATTGTAAAACCAATTTGATTTTATTTAAATAGCAAATGTAAATGCATGAATGCTCACTGTAATGAGCTTTCCAAGTGTTTCAAGAACCATAACTCTGTAAAGGTATGATCAGAAACTACTCATCTTTAAACGTGTCCAAAATCTTGCTGAGCAAAAGCTTTGCTGCAGATTTGATTAGAATCAAACGTGAATACTAGTGTCAGTCTATAAAATAGCATAACTGTCTTTATTGAACTCATTAGAGATTTTCTTGAAACAAGGCGTGACAATTAGTTTCATCAAAATTAATGAATGTGAATGTTAGAGAATTCACAAACTGTTGCTTATGCTAAGGACCATAGCTCTCTACAGTATGGTTGTCTTTTAATTCATATGAACTCCTGTTAAGATGAAGCTTCACTGCAAATTTGACTTAAATCAATCAGAAAGTGTAACTGTTTTCATGTTCAGCAATGATAGACATGTTTCCCATTTTCCAGGTATGGTAATACTGATTATGATATTAACTTGTTAACAGAAAGAAAGACCAAATACATTGTTGAACTTTCATAACCAAATGGCCTGTTTTCTCTCAGTTTAGAAATATTCTACACCTTAACCAGTGTAAACAGGCTTTTAAAAAATTTTTAAGAATGTAAAAGATATTCCAATATTAATAAAGTTGGTCATTTTTGTGCATACATCTGCCATAATCCCAAAAATAAAACTATTTCCCCCCAATTGTTTTTTTCCTATCCCTCTCCAATCCATGACTGATAGCTATGTATTGCCTATCATTTAGTGGCAAGAAAATTGATTGTAAAAGATTTAGTGAAATGTCAACATAAGTGGTTTGTTGTTATAGTCCTACCCCCCCCCTCAAATAAACAGTTACATCTAACATGCATGGTATCTACTGGTGTCTACTGGTACTTAATAATAATAATATGGTATCCCCCTCTTCCCCACCACGCAAAAAATGATAAGAAATTGACTGTTAACTTTAGTAACCTGCACCTGCTGGATAACTTGAAACAAAGTGTTTACAAAAAACAAAGTCTGGTCCACTCTGAAACTAGCTGGTGTCAAGTTCCTATGCAGGCAGCAATTTTAAACACTGAATAGGACCTGAACCCACCCATCCATTCCCAACCCCATCAGTTAAAAGAATATCTAAAATATTTTCTTCCCATTATCTGTGAATATACAATTATTTGTATAAACATTTAACATTTGCTGTTGCATCAATTAATTCACAAAGTTATAGTGGGTGTTTCTCTATATTTTGCTTTTTCAAATATTTCATATCTAACTTTTTTTGTGAGACTTCAGCAATTAGTTAAACATAGTTTCATATCTGTAAATTGACAGTGATGGAGGTTGGAGGCACATGTGATATTCAGAAGGTTAGTAAAATGAATGACCAAACAGAAATTAAACACATTTTTAACATTTCTTTGGGTACTTCAGACTTCGTTTGGTTTATACTTTTGGTGGATTATCTGCAATTTGAACTATCAACCACTAGTAATTGGTAAAGTTGAATTCAATGTATATGTTTGTTTCGCTGCCTAGCTTGTGCTTGGTGTTTACTTCAGTACAACAGTGTATCACTTTTACTGACATTATAACATTTTCCCCCATTTTTAACTTTTTTTAAAAGGTTTTGGAGAAAATAATGTACTGTATACATATTTCCTATATGGCAAACGCAGTGTATGTTTTATAGTACATTTGTGAATGATCCTCTTGTTGTAGTAAACTAGTTAAGTACAGGCTTCCTTTTTTAAAAAGTTAATAGTACTACTAGAAGAAAGATCAAGTAGTAAATGTTCTTAACTGTAGTTTTGACTTTTGAGATTAATACAAGTTCTATTTTAGGATGTACATGTGCATTTATGAGTGAAGACCTTCGCTACAAGTAGAAGCTACTTTATGTTTATTAATTTCCCCCACATGACTGGTAGTTTCATAAAATATTGATATAAAACAAATGTAGTTGTTATATTTTATTTGTAAGCAACAATAATCTACTAATATCCCTAATATTTCTTGGCATCCATTATGTAACGAAAATTGGCAGTGTTCGACAATGTTCAGGCACATTCAACAATAAAATGCCACATACTCAGTTTTCATTTGCTTTTTTCTGAATCCCCACTGGTGCCTCTCCAAAAAATGTATCCGTATGTGCAAGGTAAGTTAAAAGGACCAGAATAAAAAGCAGTCAGAAGTGCAATCCTGTTCTTTACATTTAATGTAAGCTCAATACAAACAGCACAACAAAATGCCAGCACTTATGTAGACAATAAAAATAACTGTGTGTGTGTGTGTGAGAGAGAGAGAGAGAGTTAGTTAGTTTTGCTAATTGAAGATAATTATGTGGCATGACATTTGGTTTCTACACAGTTTTACATTTCTTTTTCCTATCTGATTATGATTACCTTATTTTGCCATTTGGAGGGACTTTTGCTGGCAAAATACTGACCTCGCATCATTCTTCTTATGGTCCATATGTACCTTTGATCAGATTTGACTACAAGGTGTTTGTCTCTTGCTTAGTTGCTAATTAGCCTGTGCTTATGTATATACCAGGATTGTATGTGCTACTAAAACATATACGTACATAGTTCTCTTTCACCTATGTCCAAGACAAATCAGTATTCAAAAGACAAGACAGGAGATAGCTAGATTTTTTCCATCTTTCCATATATCTTTGTCTGTGAATATGTGTATACAGTCCTAAGATTATTCCAGAATTTCATTCATGATGGTAAATTTGCAGCAAATTGAAAATGGCAGGATATGCTTGGCTATTTATCAAGGCTTTTTGCTCTTTTTACAGGATATAGCTTTCAAGGTTGTGAACAGAGAATGGGAGTTTTCATACAAGCGAGGATTCAGATGTCAATTTGCTAACAATATATTTCAACTATGGTTCCACTTCAAACGCTACAGATACCGCCGATAGCACAGGTTCATAAGATGTGATGAACTTGTGGTCACTAGACAAAAGCTGGGAATGATGAAAAGCTTTCCATTGCCAAACAACTGATAAGGCTATAGCATTCCTACATTAAAGGATGTATGATCATTGAACCACATGACAGGATCATAATGTGCAATTTACAGCAGTCTTATTTCTGTTTTAAAAGGTGTTTTATTTAAGTCCATATACCAGACAGACATCGGGATGTGAATAGTGTACAGTCAAATAAATGTCCCTAAATGCTTTTTTATAGATTTATTTTTTATTGTAAACAAACTATGAATATATTTTTAAAAATAACACGAATCATACAACATACACAGGGAATGATAAATTACATAAATCATACCATATTACAACACATGGATGATAATTTGCCTGAGTCTTGTCACATGACTACACAATGAGTGATAAATGAGTACTCACATTCATGGGCAGCAATCTCTGTCATCATTGTGCAACATATTGAGAAAAGAAAAACAGAGAGGGTGACTTTGAGGTTTAGGAATGCAGACAAAAATTGTGGGCAGGTTTGTCAAGTTAAAATGGATATTTATCTATGTACATGGCAGGTTTTAAAAAAATCTTAGAATATGATTCTACCCATTCTTCATTTCTGTTTGGTTGATGGATAAAATATGTCAGAATTAAAGATTTAGAGGACACTGTTGTAAAAAAAATGTACTTAGGATATAAAAATGAATGGATTGAAATTCAGTAACTTGAGCTTTGTTTTTTTGTAGTTTTGTACAATGTCAGAAATTGAATCGTGTATAATTCATGCATATGTTCAAAAGTGAACCTTGTATAATTCATGTATGTGTTCGCTATGGAGTTTTTTTATTATCCAAAATGTATTTGCATCTGACTTTGGTAGATTTTAGAGGAAAATATGTACATTCCTTGTCAGTATTTTCTGGTAAACCTAGAGCTATTATAGATAGGTGCATTGCCCAGTTTATTAAATAGTGTTTAGATGGGAGAATTTTGTTGGGAAATGACATTTAGGATACTGGGTATTCATGGGCCATAACTCTACAAAATGATGATGTGGAATATTTAAAAATTCATTCAAGATATCAATACAAATGTTCATGATAAATTTAATATCAGCAATAGCTTGCCAAACAAAAAAAAAACGTCATTATGATGTGCATCTTCATTTCGAGTGAAGCATTGTCAGTATGATGCAATTCCTCGTCTTCATGTGCAAGACCATTTATCTCATCTTTTTCAAGAAAGTTGACGGGATCAAATGTGTGCCAGAAAATTTGTACTTTCTGTACATCCGCACGGGTCAAATACACTTACTATCAAAAACGTTTTATATCTAGGTATCGGTAAGTCATTTATACAAGGAACAATGACAGCATGCGCAATAGACGCTGCATGTTATTCATTTTAGATTGACACCACAGGAACCTTGTCATATACGGTATCAATAGTTATTTAATTCAAAGCGTTGAATTTTGTTCACATTGTTATTGTATGTATATATACTTCATTTTCTCAATAAAAATGGTATAAAACACTGAGCACTCTCTTACATGGATAAAATTTATGCAATGGTTTACTACATCTATAGAGATGACAAGGTTGTACTCCATACGCAGTACAAACAAACAAGGTGAGTTATATGTGACATTATAAATATTTTTATTTATTATATTAAGGACTAATGTGAACACAGGCTGTGGGAAAGTGTGGCCACAAGAATTCTTCCTGGGACACTCGTCCAGACTATTAAATGTTCCAAATGTATGAGAAAAATCATTGTACATTTTCCAAATCATGGTCTGCAGAAAGATGGAATCTTGCAGACTCCAGCTGCACTTATCAGAGAAAGAAGAAGCTTCATTCTCCTTTTTCCTTAGAATTTTCTGTTTCTCTGTTGCTGAAAATAAAGGGTCTTCTGACCAGAATACCACTCCCAATATGTCGTTGCTACATCCCATTGTTAAGGAAATTGACCATGTAGCAGCGTATCATTGCCTCCCATGGAGGAGATGCACCACTCATCTCATAGCGTGTTGCTACATCCCATTGTTAAGGAAATTGACAATGTAGCAGTGTATCATTGCCTCCCATGGAGGAAATGCACCACTCATCTCATAGCGTGCTGCTGCCTCCCATTGTGGAAGAGATGCATTGCTCTTAGTGTGTCACTGCCTCCCATTCTGGTGGATATGCACCCCACATGTCGCTGAATCCCACTGAGCAGAAGATCCACTGCCTATCCCATAGCATGTCACTATTTTTCTTGGAGGAAAATTGCACTGCTCTATTCATAGCATGTCGCTGCCTCCCATTTGAGGAGATGCACCACCATCATCATATCAGAAGTAGTATGTTGCACCCTCCCACAGGGAGGGATTACCACCATACTTTGCTTAGTGATGCATTAGTTGAAGATCCTGCATCCTGTGATCATCACACTAAGGTCTCACAGTATGGGGATCGGGTTTGGACCAAGTTCCCTCATCTCCATTCTCTATCACCTCATTATGAACATTGGGAGGGTAACCAGACTTGGATAGGGGATTGGATTGGTATTTCCCCCCACACCTATAATCCCAATGAATCTGTATGGGATGTGGGTGCCTCCACATAAGGGGCCTTGGTCATGTATGTCTCCATGGGTTTTTGGATCATGCTCTCATAACATAGGTTGATGCTGCAGCTCGTGTCCAGCCATCAACTCATCATCGGGTGGAAACCATTCAGAAGGCTACAGGCACCACTTCTTCCAGGACTGACAGATGTTCTCATCTCCCTCCAGCTCCTGCCACTCCTTCAGCCCCTACATACCATGTTGCAGTACAGGACTTAGTGCAGAGTGTTCAACTCTTCACCTTGGACTTGGTGATTCCTATACACTGTCCAGCAAAGAGTGTCCTTGATGATGCTATCTTCATTGTTGCAGACTAATGCGTTCAAAATGGAGGAAGTACAAGTGATGTATGCTCTTATGCCTGTTCCTTCATCTCTTGGATATGGAAGAGGAGATATGGTCATTTGACAAAGCAATAAATGAAGTATATTATCTCTTACCCCCTGACTTGTGCATAAAACCCGCTGCACAGTCTAAAAAGATCCTTTCCAGTCTGGAAAAGATCTCGGGGGGCTCAACCTCATCCAGACCTACTCCTCCTTCTGTGATTATGGACATTGCTGAGAGGTTTTCGACAGGTCATAATATTAATCTACAACTTCGAGGGTGGGCTGTTGTTTCCTCAACGTTGCGATGCTTCGTCTCTTCTGCCAGCTATCAGGTTCATTCCCCAAAGTGGCCCACGAAACCTCCCCTACTGAACCCCGGTGTGATCAAATTGGGTATTTCAAGTGGAGGATGTGCTCGCCTTTGAAAAAGGCCTAGGCGATTACCGATAGGAATGATGGTTGAATCTTTTCTATAGTGAACGAGAGATACGGTCTCCATTTTCAGGAACTACCTGCTCTATCCAGGACCCCCGTCTTTATTCACCAATCCTATCTGGTGAAACTAAGGGAGGAAGTGCACATCCTTTAAAGAAAGGGACATTCGAGAGGGTCGTGAATGATCAGTCACCCACCTTTTATTCCCGTATCTTCCTAGTCACCAAGAAAAGTAAAACGTTTCTCATTATAATCGACCTCTCCCCTTTCAACCGGTTTCTTATGGAAGAAATTTCAAGATGGAGACCACCTTCTCAATCCGGAAAATACTTCGACGGTCCGATTGGGTTTGCTTAGAGGAAAAAGGTTTTTGATTCTGGGTTCTACCATTTCTTCCATACCCAGAGTTTTTACCTGAGTTATGGGAATAGTGGTGGGGTATCTCCAGATACTGGGAATACCAATTCTCTAGTATTTCAATGACTGACTGATCTACAATGTTCAAGTCCAGTCCCTTCATCAGGATCTGTACCTCTGTTGGTTGGTGGTAACTCAGTTGCGCATATTACCGAACCTCGAGAAATCGGAACTCAGTCCTACGAAGGACTTTATTTACTTAAGGATAAATTTCCATACAAACGAGAACTTAGAGTTTCACTGAATTGGATAGATCTAATCCTGGTCCTGTTAGAGACGCTACGAGATGTAATTTCTCTGCTCGACTGCACCCGTCCCTTCTGATAACCTTGAACGCCGCTGCCGACTTGGTTCTATTAGGACATCTCCACATGCAACCTCAACAGTTCCTCCTCGCAGGGTGGAAACCTCAGAAAGATTCTCTATTCAACAGTGATCTTTCTAGGACCAGATTTCATCACCATATCTGTTCTCCAACGTGTCAGATTCCAGTTGGTGCGCTTATTTAGAACTAGAAGGTATAAGTCTGCAGGGATATTGGACCCCGTCCAAATCATCCCTCCACATAAACAACCTAGAAATAAAGGGTGTATACTTGGTGTTGCAAGGGTGCATCGAGTGAGTAATGGATCGATGTGTCATGGTCTCCGAAGACAACACATCCATCGCAGCTTATCTCTGACGTGAAGAAGGCACACGTGCCCCTTCTCTTTGTATGGAAGTCTGGAACCTCCTGCACTGGGCCACCTCAGAGAACATAACACTCAGACTGCGGCATATTCCGGGTAAGAAGAAAGTTTTGGTGGACAGTCTCTCCAGAACTGCAGAATCATCCTCACAGCGTGGACTCTTCACCAGTGTGTAACAGAATCCCTGTCATTGCTGTGGGGATGGCCCCTGGTGGATCATTTTGCAACCAGGCTCAACAACAGACTCCCATTTTACGTTTCTCCTGTCCCGGATTAAGGAATTTGGGAAGTGAATACATCCAGTCTACAGCAGATCGGCCGTTCGCTTACGTCTTCCCGCCCTTCTGACTGATTCCCTAAGTGCTGTAAAAAGTAAAAACTTCCACTACTTGGATCGTTCTCATAGCCCTCTGTTGCCTCAGCGCTCTTGGTTCAGTAATCTTCTAGAAGTGTTGATAGCTTGACTCGGGTCTTTTTCTCTCAATAGGGACCTTCTATCACAACACTTGGGATCCTTCCTCCACAACAAACCACAAATTCTCCATCTCCACGCATGGCTTATCTCAAGCGATCTCCCTGCCAGAACAACTTTTGGGGCCGAGTTACCAGTTGCATTAATCAGGCCAAGAGAGCTTTTACATCCAAGGTCTGAATAAATAGTATAATCTGAATCTGAATAAATATTATAATCAGAATTAGAATAGATATTATAGTCTGAATAAAAATAAATGTAATCTGAATAAGAATAAAAATAAATATAATCTGAAAAAGAATAAAAATAAATATTACAATCTGAATCAGAAAAATGAATATTATAATCAGAATTAGATTGAAACCCTGATATAATGGGGGGGGGGCAACAATAGTCAAAACGCGCGTTATTATTCGGTGTTACGACTTTCACTTTCATTTTCACAATCCGATTGTTTACAATCGTATATAATGTTTTCAACTGTCTTACACGTGCACTCTCAGTTCTTTTTTTGTTTCATATTCTCGAGATAACTCTGATCTAATTTTCTCTGAGTGGAACGATGTTTATGTCACCATATATATAAACTAGCGATTGTTTCATTGCCTGTTGGAGTAATTGAATAAAGCTGTATTCGGCTGTATTGTGTATCTAACTTCAGATTTTCGTTCCTGTAATATTTCAAAATCATTTTTTATTTTTCAGGATCAAGTTGATCAGACTGTTCTATATCATCATCATGTAAGTTTTTAATCACATAAAAAATTGCATTAATATTTTCAGAATCCATTATATAATAAATATCTGTTTAAAATAATTTTAGAAAATAGACTGTAAGAGTGATGAGCAATTTGCCGTTCCACATGGTCCCTTCATTTTGCCGGGTTATTTGCCGTTCTATGGGGTCCCTTTATGGGTACCCTTCAATGAGGTTATTTTTTTTTCTGGCTGACAATTCTTTCTGAATGTCTGTTTATGGGGTACACTTCAATTAGGCTATTTTCTTCTTTTACTTGTGGAAGGCTCATCACTTTTACTGTATATTTGTACCATGAGGCGGGGTGGGTGGGACCTGTTTTCCACTTCTAGTGATAGATTTCAAATTTTGATCACACATCCACCAAATCATACCCCGGAGAGTACAAAATCAGCACCCACCACATTGTCCAACATTGTGGGGGAGGTGTACACAGATTTTATTTTCAGCTATCATTACTTTTTTCTCTTCAGGCTGGAGCCCCCCCCCCCTTATTAAATGCAATTTATCGGAACCGTCGACAAATTTGTTAGTTACTGGATTAAAACACTAATATCCACAAGTTGAGATCGAAAATCTGCAGCGTTACAGCTCTGCCATGGATAATTATTACTATCATAAGTTTTTATAAATTATTATGAAGTCTCCAATACCTGGAGATCTAAAAAAAGCTCGCCTGGATTACACCCATGGGGTGTNTATAAATTATTATGAAGTCTCCAATACCTGGGGATCTAAAAAAAGCTCGCCTGGATTACACCCATGGGGTGTGGCTTATTTTTATATGTTACGTGTCTAAACTCTTAAAAAAAGTAACAA
>QKMX01348985.1:0-12911 GCA_003401595.1 Venustaconcha ellipsiformis
AAAAAAAAAAAAAAAAAAAAAAAAAAAACCACTATTAAGAATCCCCAGAATGATGATTAGACAAGATATACATGCAATGATTTCTGATTCAATGCAAACTGGTGGCCGAGTTATTGGCAACAGGTTTGCAGTTCATTTTGTGACAATGAAAGAATCGATATCAGAGTAATCTGTCAAATCAGGGACAATGGGGAAAGAATGTTATGTACAATGTTTTGCTACTGAAATCAAGAGAGGTAATATATTCATTTTTTTTAAACAATTTGCATAAGGTACAATATTGGATAAGTTGTAAAACATACCATATGTTACAGCAAATGCAGAACTTTTATGCATCATGGTTTACATATGCAAAGTCCCTGCCCCTCCCAGTAAGTGCTGTTTAACCTCAACCAATTTCTTGAAAAACATCATAATGTCTTGAATTTTAATTGTATATTAAGCCAACTTTGGAATCTCTTCTGAATCTGAGCTTTCACTTGACATTATTATCTACCTCCTGTGCTGCATCTATAATTTGCTGCTGAACATTCTGGAACATACTGCTTCCCTCAAAATGATCCGAATAATGATGTGTTCCACAGCAATCATGCTCTGGAAAGACTGGTGATTCACTACCAATGTGAGTTTCAACATTGTACTGAGTACTTGATTTTTTAATTTCGTCATCATTACTGGCAATGTCATCAAGTGTAGTACTTGGATCTCGAGTTGTATGTACTACATTGATTTCTGGAGACGAAAATGCAACTGGGTGGGGAAGGTCACTTGATAATAAAAGTTTTGGTATTATAGGCTTTTTATGAAACTCTTCATTGCTTTGAACATCACAGTCCTTCTCCAACAGCAGTGTCTTATCATATTTAGTGATCAATCCTGTTTGACAAAGTATAAGGCTTGTACTGTGAATCTCCTCAACAGGATCAGCATTAACAACAATATCATACATATCTTTTGGTTCTTGATTAGTGGTATTCTCCCTTTCATCTTCAACACCATCAGAGATGTTTAGTTTATATTTAATATTACCAACCTCTGGATCAGTACAATCTCTTTCCTTTATGATCTCTTGTTTAGGAATCTTAAAAAAATCAGTTAAACCAAGTTCTTTTTCATTTTTGAGGCTATCACTCAAGGTTGTATCAATCTGGTATTTATGTTCATATGTACCTCCACTTCCAATTTCTGTTCCAGCACTGTTGGACTTTAAAACTCCAGCTGTGTGATGATACTCTTCAGTTTTAAAACTGCTATCTGTGACAATATCACTGGAGTTAACTTCTTCACTGACATCTGATTTTACACTGTCACATATTATTGGCTTGTGACTGGAACTGGGTATATCTTTACATGAAACAAAGTAAGAATCTACAACAATGTCTGTATCTTTATCATCCTGTTCCATGCCCCAAGGTAAAATCAAGTCAGAATGTACATTTTCCCCATGACTGTCAATGTTTGGAACTGCAAAATTTAAATCATTGTTTGGTGCCTCTGATGACTGCCCAAGAGAATCTTCACCAATCACTGACTCCTGAAAAAAAGTGATATATAATTTATGTTTTTCACTTCCAGCTTCATTTTCTGCAAGCTTTTCCTTGCTAGTCTCAATTTGTTTGTTATTCAGCTCCAAGCCCCCATTATCATGCTGCTCTGGTTCCTTTACAACAGGGCTTTGCACAGAAATATCTCCTGAATATAAACTACACATTTTGTTGGATTCCACATAAAATGTAACAATTTCATCCTTTTCGCAGTGTCTAGTAGATGCCACCGAGTCTTTTTCTCGAGTATACAGATTTTGTTGAGCTGTGTCTCTTTCATCACCTGTTTCAGTCTGATTTGTCAAAGATGAACTGTGTGATTCATTATCCACTTTAGGCTGATTCTTTTCTGTATCTTCAATCTCTGAATCAATGTTAACAAAACTGGGGAGAACCTTAATAGATGTTACTGCCACTTGAAAACTTTGTTGATCACATGAAGATATTAGATCTTGGTCATTTCCACTGACTTCTTTCACAGCAGCAGATACATCTGAAGAATCTTCTCTGTGTTCGTGTTCATTTTTTTTAAATTCTTCAAGTCTGTTACATTTAGCATGAAATGATTCTGCTTCTGGCTCATATCTATTAGTTACAAATCTATCAAAAGTGAAAGAATCAAGTGATTTAGTTTCCATTTCATCTACATCTTTTGACCATGCTGGGGCTTTTTTTCCTCCATTCACTTCACTCTCAGTAATGTCACTTCCTTCTGAAACAGTTTCATTAAACTCTATTTTCCTCTCATAACAGCTAACTTCATTTATAACAATCTCCGCCTTTGCTGAGTATTCAACAGATTCTTTATCAATATCTGCATTTTGATCCACATTATTTCTCAAGGTTTCTTTGTTACAGTAAGAGGCTACCTCAGTTGTTCTGACATCTGATGCTGTGGCAATACTCGATTTAAAATTGCTGGAAGTTTCAAAAACTGGTGATTGTGATTGCTCAATTCCACTGACTGACTGAGAATCATCTGTAATTAAACTGTCTTTTGTCACATATTCATCTAGTACTTTGTGATGATGATGTGACTCTTCAGAAGATAACTTCAATTCCCCTTCTACATAATCTGCTTTCATGGTAATATTACCATATTCCATCGCAGGCTCTCCTCTACTTATTGGATGTTCCCCAGCAATGACATTTCTGAATGCAACAGGTGATGACCTTTCACCCAATTCTAGTTTAAATTTAAAAATATGTAATGCAGCATCAGGTTTACCAATCTTACTTGCATTTACTGTCTGATTTGATATTGTTTCCAAAGAACTTGCACTCTTTGAATCATCTTCATTGTGATTTTCTGAATAATCACAAATGCTCCCTATGACTGAGGCATTTACTTGTTCATCGACAGAAACAATTCCTTTAACCATGGTTTGATCCTCCTTTTCCACTTCATCAAGCCCAATTTCTAATGGAATATGCAGCATATTTCTCTCCTCCACAACTTGGTAAATGAACTCATGTCCAGCTTCAGATTCAAGGGTACCAACTGCTGTTACAGTAGTAATACCAGGCATGGTAACATAATCCTCCTTCTTATCTCCATCAGATGTATTCATGCTTTGGTAGTCCACAAAGCTACAAACACTTGTGTCATGTGTATAATTTTTCTCCAACAAAGATGAATTTTGATCATCTCCAGCTACATCTGTCTCAACAGGTCTTTTATCTGTACTACTCGAATGGTTCATTTGCTGATCATGTAATATTTTATATTTTATTAAGTTAGTTACATCTTGATCTTTTTGGTACCACTCATCTCTGGTATCATTTTGTCTGTCAAAATATAAGGGTTCAGATGTGTCTTCAGCATTTGCTGTAAGCTCATCACTTTTATATACTGACAGATTTTTAACCATAGGAATATCTTGTTTAATGATACCTAACAAAACCACCTCCTTTTCTAAGTATTCTTCTTCCCCACTTTTCTTTAACTTCTCTGAAGCAAATGAAGAATGGTTTTCCACCAATGTTTTGTCATTTCTGTAACCCGTTTCTTCTGATTTGGAACAGAATCCAGATTCAGACATCACATTTCTGCTTTCATCGTTTTGGATTCTATCCATGGAATCATATTTTACTAAATTCAATGTGGGTTCTGACATGCTGCTGACTACAGAAATTTTTGTCTCCTTTAATTCACTATCCACTATTGAAACTGGTTCAATACCTGAATCATTATTAAAGCTTTTGCTTTTAATAAAATTATCTATTGCATTCCGATTTGCTTGAAAAATTTCATTTTCATCTCTTGAAGCTTCATTATTTGAAACTGTTTTGCTATGAATGCCTGAAATATCTGGAATGACAAATTTATTTTCATCATTGTTTGCTCTTCTGCATGCTTCATTACAGTGAGCATCAGTGTGTTCTTTTTTTGATAATGAAGCCATATATTGCCATTTATTTTCACTTTCAGGAATCAGGTCTTCATTTGTATCATCTGACTCAATAGCATAGCCTGTATAAGGACACCATCTCTCCTTCACACTGTCATGATGCACTGGCTTCTTCGACTGAGAATCAGACTTTTCAAGAAAATATTCACTTCCATCCATCACTTGAAATGAGTATTCTTTATCCAAATATGTATTTTCATGTACTAAAACATCCTCATTCCGAATTTCAGTCTCCAAGATGCATACTTTGTCTTGTGTTTTGCTTGTCTCCATATTGTATTCACATCTTACTTCAGATTCTTCTGAGTGAAATCTTGAACTGACAACTGTACTTGGCACCAACTCAAGTTCTCTGTCTGGTGGGCATTTATCTTCCTTACTATTCTTTGTTCTATCATTCACTGACAGTCTTTCTTTGACATCTTCTGGATTATCACTTTCCATGTAATTAACATTTGTGAATGAAACAACATCATCATCATTTCTTCCTTTGATAACAAGTTTTGAATCGTCAAGATGTTCATGAAAAGATTCAAATACCCCAATTCCTTCCTTGCCTCCCTCAGAGTCATTCTCAATTTGTTCTTCAGATGCCAATATCATTGTATCATCCTTCTGTTCCATATCTGACAATACTGGATGTGACAGGTGCAAGTTATTGTGATTCTCTGCTACAAGCTCAAAAGTAACAATGGCTCTTGAAACTTCATCCACAAACTTTATAGATTTAATTTCCTCGTCTTCCACTCTGTTAACCATATTTTTCAGTAGATCAAAAACCTGTTCTTTGAGTGAATCTTCTTCATTATCATTAGCATTTGATAATAAGCTTCTGTCAATGTCATCATCTCCTACTTTGTTGAACTTTTCATATGAAACAAAACTATTGTCTTCAGGCACTTCTTGGTCAAAATCATTTTTGGGCTGATTGCCTTTTTCACTTCCAACAGAAACAGAATTTAGTGCTTCAAGCGAAGGTTCTGAATCATCTGCAGTAGCAGTAGCATGACCAACAGTCTCAAGATCAGAATAATACTCATCCATTTCTGACCTGTACCCTTCATCAGTTACAACAACTTGCTGCTGATCTTGTTGTCTTTCCTCCTGTTCTTTGTTCGAATTTCCACCTTGCATTATTTCTGAGAACTGTATTCCCAGATTTGCAGCCAAAAGTTGGAGAACAGTTTTCATATTCTCTGCAAAGTTTCCTTTATCCTCTAAGGAACTGAGCATTCCCATGATATTGTCTCTGATACTACTTCTACTCTGAATCTCTGGATTGGCGACTTTTAATTTTCCCATTTCACCAGAATGGGCAGATATTGCAGGGTCTCTTAGATCATTTATCTCTGAGCTACCCTCTTCCAGAGACAAACTTGTTTCTTTGAAAGCTGTTTCAAGAAAACTATGAATTGTCTTAAGGCTGGAATGTTCTTCCACAGATGCAGAAGACACTCTAAGATTTTTTGCAGTTGTTACTGTACTAGTTTTTTCAGAATCATCATTATGTTTGACATCAGAAGATTCATTTTCAGCTGATTTAGACTTGGATTTCACAGAGGTCAACAACACAGCCAAGTCTTTATTAAGTTTCATGAGAGAATGTTTGGAGAATTTCCTTTCCCTTTCAAGGGTAAGCATGTTTCTAATATGAGCAAATGTTATTCCACCTGAAGGAATTTCCCTGAGATACAAATTTTCTTCACCTACATCCATGTTTAAAGGAGATACTGTGTTTGACATTGATGTGGAGACTTCTGTATCACTGATTGCATCTGTGAAGTGGCGTCTAATACTTTTGCTCATGGAATGATTTGGACTCTTCACAGCTTTAATCATGCTCTTCATTTTGGAGAATGAAGCTGCACTTAATTTGCACTCTGAGGTTCCCTTTTCCTTGAGAATATCTATTTTTTCTTTAACAGTTTCAGGCATTTCTTCAATGAAATCTGTAAAATGTCTCTCAGTTAGCTGTTTAGCAGATGGAGAATCACTAGTCATATTCCTATTTAAAGCAACTAAGGAATCTTGACTTGCTGAAAATGTTTCTGGGACAAGGATTGGTTCCAAAATTGGAGGATCAAGACATTCTGGGATGCCTACTGCGGTTGTCCCAGTCAATGATGGAGATAATTCCTCAGAAAAGTTAGAACTCATTTTCTCAAGAATTGGAGGGAAACTCTTCTCATCTTCACAAATACTGTAACCTTTCTCAAGCTTTGTTTCATGAAAACAAATCTGTGAAGTCTTCAAGTCTTCTACAGCAACAGCATCAGTCTTGACAATCACAGCTAAAATGGGTGGAGAAAAGTGTGTCTTATCATCTACTACTGTCCTTTCTTTCCTAAGAAGCCCTAGCTGAAAGAGAAATTGCTCATTTTCTGGTAGTTGTTCAAATAAAATGTGCATATGGGGCAGATGTGATGGTTTTCTTTTCTCTATTAATTCCCTAATTGTTTGAAGAACTTTTCTCCGTGTTTTTCCTTTAACAACTTTAAATTTACTTTTCTTATGTACCATTGATCCTTCCAAAAGTCTAGGTTTTTTTGAAGTTTTAGATTTGTTTTCCAGCACTGGTAGTGGTTCCTTTCGTACTCTGTTTGGGCGAGACCTCAATGCCTTTTGTGACCATGTTCTTGTTTGTTTGATTCTGCATGGATGGTGTTTTTTCAGCAGTTCTTTAGTCTTGAAGACATGGCCACAGACTACACACTTAGCAGGTCTCTGTTTTGGCTTTGAATGTTTTCTTGGATCTGGGATATTTTTTCTCTTCTCAGAAGATATCTTATCACGTTCTTCCAAGTCTCCCTTACATTGCTCTTTCTCATCACATTCTTTAGTACCAGCATCCACATTGCCTGTTTTTATATTCACCTGTGTGGTATTTTCAGCTTGGCCCATATTATCAGATTCTTTGGTTTTGATACAATTTGGCTCTTTCAGTTCTTCTGGCATTCTTTTTTTTTCTGCTTCTTCCAATTCATTAATTTTGTAATGATTATTGAACTCCAATGATGAATCATTGGATTCCAATTCACACTGGACACAGTTAGATTTACTTGAGCCTTCCTCAAATGGTTGTGTTCCCTTTTGTAAAAGCTTATCTTTGATATTTATGCTTGCTTTCTCTTTGGAGTAGTTTTCTGGCACTGATTTTACCCTTCCTTTCTTAACTTGTACAAAGTTATTTCTATTGATTTCATTCCTTGACATCACTTTCTTGGTTTCCACGTTATGTGCAATGGGCAGTTCAGCAGTCTCATCACCATATGATGAGCTTATCTGACACTTAACCTCATCTGGCTTTTGTTTCCTAACAATTGTCTTCTCTACGAAACCATCTTTTGAATATCCCACTCTAGTCGTTTTACTGACTGATCTCAGAGTCAACTTTTGTGCTAGTAATCCGATTTTTGTTCTTTTGCTTTGCTTTATATTTTTCTCACTAAGCTTTCTCTTTTCAGTCTGAACTTCTGCTTTCCTTGGATCTCCAATATTATACTTTCTTTGATAATGAAAAGCTTTATGATCAGTTTGTACTGCTTTTGGTGAATGTGCATTTCCAAAACTTTGCACTTCACTGGCAGTTTTCACAGCATCTGCATGTCCTTTCTCATATACATTTCTTGAAATACCTAATTTCTCTCTGACACAAAAAGTCTGACTTTCAGGGTCACTTAGCTTTTCACTGTTCAATCTTGAAGCATTTTCATATTTCAAAACATGGCTAATAGCTGTTAAACTTGTTTTGTTTTCATGCTCAAATTCATTTTCTGATTTTTTCTTCAACTTTCTTTGAAATTTGCCACTGTACAAACTAGAAGATGGTTTACTCAAGTCCACACCAGCTTCTGCAAAGAGTTTATATCTTAATTTCTCTATGGCGACAACTGGATCTAAAACTGGAGATGTACTATCTTCAGGCGAATGTGGTTTCCCTTTTATGGTTATCTCCTTTGCTGGAGTCATTTCAGATACAGAATGTTCCTTCCTTGCATTTAGATTTGCCCTTGAAGAGACAGGTTTACTGGTACATTTGCCTCCATCCATCCACTGATTCTTCAAATACTTAGTTCCTATAGGCAGCTTCAACTTTGTTCTGTTGTATTTTTTATGATAAAAACCCATTTTCTTATCCATAGTTGAGTAACCAGCTGAAGCTGACTCTGAAATTGGAGCAACTTCCCTCCTTTCCTCTTCTTGAAGAACTGTATCACCATCTATTCTGAGCTTTTTGTAGGGCAAGTGCTCCGCAACTGATACTTGATCTGGAGATATTATTTCTAAGCTAATATCTACTAACTTGCCACCTCCATTCCCTTTAATATGATCATCAGCATTAGCAATCTCTAAATGATGCCTTTTATTGGATTTTTGTGAGGATGAATCTTGCAACAAAGGATACTCAATCTTGCTTAAAGCTGGTGTAGGCAAATGACTCTGTTCTTTCAGTTTCTCAATACAACTTTCAACTTGTTTCTCATTAACTTGAAAAGCATTTTGTATCTCTTCCACTATTCTCTCATGTGTATCATCTCTATGACTCTGATCAACATCTTTCAATGAACTTGATACCATTTCACTTTCATTGTTTTCACATGATGGTTTCTCAATTTCAGTGGTTTTAACTTCTTTACTCATATTCCCATTTTCCTGCCAACTGGCATGCTGGGTTTCTTTCTCCAAGCCTTCACCTGTGTCTATCTCCATCTCTTCCACCTTTTGTGTTCGACATATCAAGTTACTTTCATCAATTATGCTCATATCTTTTCCAGTAAGGGATTTTGTCAAAGGTATTTGATTCCCCATTTCCATCTCAACCTGAGATAATAACTTAACACTTGTTTCTGATTTCTGCTCAAGATTATTAATGTCAACATCCTCTGAAATGTTAATAGATGCCATCTCATAATCTTTTTCATCACTATCATTTATACACTGGGCTGAAGGAAGCAGACCCGATTCTGTACTTAATGTATCATTGTATCTTCTATGGTTTTCCTCTTCTATTGAGAAATTTCCATCTATATGAGGATCCTTAATACAGCTCTGTGTATCTAGATCAGGACTTGTTGCATTGATATTTCCTGGACATGCCTGAACTGAATCCCCAGCTCCTGCAAATTCACCATCTACAAGCAATTCTCTGGGTTTTTGATCATGATGAAGTTTCTCTATTACACAACTATCAATGCTAGAGGTGGTTATGTCTAAGATAATATCCTTCTTAGGTTGACAACTCTGAATAGATTCATCACCACTCAGATCTGATTTATTAGGCTTATCAGCTGGAGCTATGTAGTCACTTGGAAGAAAGACGTATTGATAAGAATCTTCTTCATCTTCAATGTTTTTGGCTGGAATAGCCTTTGAAAACAGAACAAGTTCTTTTCTTAACCTTGGGCCTCTTCTCTTTCTTTTTTTATGCAATTTGGTTATTGCTACTATTTTCTCCTGACTTAAAGATTGAGACACTTGAGGACCAACAGTGGATTGGAAATGTCCCTGAGATCCAGTATCAACTGTTGCATTGTTGAGTTTATGTATATCAAAATCTTGTAGCTTTCTGACAACAACCTTTGCCTGACAATACTTTTCTCCAAGCTTTGCTAATCTTTCAGCCTTTTCATTAAACTTGCTTGTATCATTTTCACTGGATAAATCATGCTTTGGTCTCTCTATCACCATCCTGGCCCCATTTTCTGCTTCAAAACCTCCATACACTTTTTCTACACTTCTTGAAGGTTCCCCATTTTCAGCTTCAAGATCTCCATCCACTTTTTCTACACTTCTGGGAGGTGAAGTTTCCTGACAGAAGCTACTCACATACATATTTTTACTATGAGCTACCCGACAAATCTTCAGTTTTGTGAGACTCAGACTTTGATTTTGATCATGGCAACCATCTAAATTGAATGTATCATCATTCTCCTTGTCTGTCTTTTGTGATTCAAGTGTTTCACAGTTGTCTCCTTGACCTTGACGTTCTTCCCACTCAACATTGTAAGTTGTCCTTTGGGTACTGTCTGCTAAATTTCTCTGTTCTGGAAGACCACAAGAAACACTTACATGAGCATCTTCAGAAGACTGTCCCATATTAGGTGTTTCAGTAATATGAAACCTCTTAATCCTTGGATCTCTGGGAGAATATTTTTTTATGTCATGTAATTCTATTTTGCATGGTGGAACTGTCACTTTCTGATCATGCAACATTCGAATTCTAGGATCTCTTGGAGAATGTTTCATTGGGCTTCTGTGAAAAGTAGTTCCATCATTTTCAAGCAACTCTTTATTAATTCTTGGATCCCTTGATGAGAATTGCCAAGAATAGTTATGAACATTATTTACCCTGGTAGCTTCTGGCTCACCTTTCACCAATTCCATACCTGGCTCACTCATTCCAGCATCGACTCCACTGTTTTCTACAACAGACTCCACCATCTGAGATTCAAATGAATCTGACTTTCTTGAGCTGCCTTGTGTACAAGTCTTGTTCGTGTCATACACAACTTCTAGATTTGGACTCTCCCTAACTTTAAGTTCTCCTATCCATGGCTTTTGAATGTAAATTGATTCTTTTTGTTCATGGACTCCTGATTTAGTTTCACACACTTTTCTTCCAATGTTACTTGACTGAATACTATGCCCCATAAAGTGTCTGACATGTGGCCTGGCAGGAACATCTCGAGTATCTTTTCTATATCCACCTATCAATTCTGATTTGCCTGAGTAAGAGCCACTTTTTTGACTGCTTTGAGAACCTAGCCTTGGCTCCTTCAGTTCTCTGATGGGAGGGCTTTCTTTAATGACCCAAAATCCATTTATTGGCTTAACATTTCCAGCATATCTACTAATTGGTGCACTTTCCAAGGAACTGGAATAAGAGGTGCTTGACAATGTGCTTTTACTTGATTCAACATCATCACAAAGAAACTTGAAACCAAAGTCATCAAAATTATCATCAATGGAGTCCTCTGCAGAATTTGGCTGAGGCTTGGAAATTTCCATTTCCAAAGTAATTTTATTAAAGTCTTTCCAAGAAATGGCTCTAGAGGTGGGCGATGTTTGTATTAAAGCAGATCACTTTCTGAAAGATAAATAAAACTAATTTTTAAATGTACATACATGTATCATACTGATTTGTTGATGGTACAAGAGGTGTAATGTGAGTTAATCTCCAAGACTAATCTCTCTTCCTTGAAAGTAGCATTCTACTAATCTAATTCAACAGGAAATTTATTGAAGTCCCTGCTACCCAATTCCCTCTATCAAACACAATAGCCCCACTGTGTCTTACTGGCACAATAATTTATCTCCATATTTTACAGGAATTATGAAGCCATCAACCCTAATAATTTATCACACACTGCATGAACAGCCACAATGAAGCAAGAGCTGCATCCGGTACAATGTACTCTTTGGGTTGTATTACTAATTTTTAAAACAGAATACTTACTTGCCACTATTGCATTGCTTTCCGTTTCTTAAGATCCCTGTGTAAGCTAATATTCCCTGTTCCAATTTGTAATTGGAGGCCCAGAATTGGAAAGACCAGACTAAAAGTTGGACTCCTTAATCACAGAAATCAAACAGAATACCCTTCCTTTATCAACCTGCACCAAAACAGGCCATCAAAACAAGGTGAGAGAAGGGAATCTTTGCAATAGTAGCAATCGGCAAGGTGAACTGAAAAGTGGTATGAGAGAGTTAAGGCCACTCTCAGAGTCATCCAAAGAGAAGAAGGCACAAGAAGCAGCTAAGCGCTAACCTCATGGGCTTTATTCACATGAAAGAAGCTCTCTCTCTTTGAGTGGCTGATAAGCTCTCACGATAATCAAGCTGGAATGGATGGTGCCAAAATATAAGAGAAACCCTTGAGAGGGAGGCAATTCTGACCTTTCTTTAACCTGTAAAGGAAGCCAAATAAAACCACAAGACCCTAAAGGGCAAGGAGCCTATCATAATAATCCATGAACAGATATCACCGAGACTGGGAAATGTAAAGAGGAACTGGAGTTACAGAGGATAGATGATTCTTCTCCAGAAATCCAGGTTGGCAAAGATGAGAATCCATATAATAGTTCCATTAAACTGTAAACAACACTTTTCTGCTGAATCTCCCACCCAATGCTATGGAGACCAGGAAGACAGTCTAAAGGGTAAAGTTCTCAAAGGCAGCTACACTTAAAAGATCATCAGGAATTTCAATAATGCAGAAAGAACAAAGGAGAGGACAGGCTGTGGGCCAGGTTATTCCTGTTACCCAGAATATGGCAGACAAAAAAAAAAGTGATCTCCTCTGAGACTGACCATTGGAGAATGTTCACAAATTTCCACACAGAGGCAAGGAACAAGTGTATCTGCTTGATTCCAGATGTATATTGATACTGACATGTCCGAGGCAATTATCGCATGATGGAACCTTGTGATGGTTGACAGATCCCATGGAAGGTTAGAAACAGAGCCCATAATTCTAGATTGTTTGTATGAAAGGTATAGTACATAATGAACTAAACCTAGCTGAATGTCAACACTCCTTTCACTGGTGAGGAAATTCATCCCCACATACACCAAGTCCTTAGAGGGGATGAGATCCAACGACAGTCTTTCGATTAGACTGAAATGAGTCACCACTGACCATCACAATGAAAGATCCTTCATAGGAAAATATCTATGGATACTGAACATACCAGGTATAAATATACCCCTGAAGACCTCATTTTGCTGCTAGCTGTAGTTATAATCTCCCTACAGTTGTTTAAAGCAGAAAGATTGACTACGAGTTGAAACTTTCTGGGTAGTTTGTATGCCAAAACAATCTCGGAGCAGAAACCAGGAATTGGGTCATTGTGACACCTTCTGACTGCACACTTCTAAATCAGGGTGTGAACCTCATCCTTTAAATGAACCAGTTTGGTTGTTGTTGTTATTGGGCTTAACACCATTTTTCAGCACA
>QKMX01348999.1:29362-39702 GCA_003401595.1 Venustaconcha ellipsiformis
AGGAGGATGCTCTAACCACTAGGCCACTGGAGTGGTCTGAAACAAAATGGCATTTAATAATTGGACAGTCAGACTAAGGAAGTCTGTAGAGATATATGGGGAGAAATCTGAGGTGATTTACATAATGTTCACTATTGAAGAACTTTGTAGTACTGGATATGGATATTCAGAACTTTTTAAATATCCCAAAACTATAAACATGCACATTCATTTCTAATGATATCTAAGAAGAGGAACCATCCTGAGGTGATAAAAATTTGATCATTTCTTTTCTATTTGTAAAATTATCGTGTTTACAATCAGATTCAGATGCCATTATCACTGTCTATTCCTAGAAGCCAGATTTTACTTGGCAAAAGTCAAAGATTTTGAGTAATCTGGGTTGGCAGCTAGCATAGTTCATGCTTTATTAATTATCTTGATTAGCCACTGTCGCTGATGATTCATAAAAAAACCATGCAGACTGTGTGCATTCTCCTCCTATACACATTCACATGTACAATACAGTTAACTTATTCTGAGCAGCCTATGACAAAGCCTTTCATAGTATACAATAATATTCATAGTCTACCACTGAGTAAACACATTTATTACAATTTCCAAATGTACTCATCAAAAAGGCCTTCTGGATAGACTAGAATAAAAACAGTTTGGAAAAAATGTGTTTGCAAGAAATTAAAGATCTGCATTGAAATGGAATCTAGCAGAAACAATTCAAGAAATTATGTTTCTTATATGCACATTTTAAATTGAATTCCTGTAATGGGTACAATGAAATTGTCTAGCAAGTACATGTACTCTAGCTATTCACACTTAGTTACCAATGACTGATTCTCTGGCCCCCAAAACTATTAAGTATGTAATAACAATTCTAGTTAATTCTCATTTAATATGCATTAATTATAGTCACTTTCATCTTGTATAGCTAAGAGAATAAACATGCAATATTTTTTTTCAGTTATCTGACGAGTGGATACAGCATTACATGATGACACATTGTGGACCCTCACCTTGGTGTTATAGTGGGGTTTCACTGCGTTTTGTTTAATGATTTGAAAATAAACAGTGCTCAATAAATGAACTTTAGACACAAACTTTGTACATGCAAAACTATAAAAACAATTCCTATCTGAAACTTCATGCATACTTTCTGAAATTATTCAACCTAATGCAGATCTTAGTTCACAGCCACATGTACATAAAGGTCGCCTGCTGTAACGGCCATGGGTTGCCTTTATAAATCGGTTTGCATAAGAAAAATGAAAATAAAAAAAAAACAACAGGCAAATGATGATGGTTTTTACCAATCCAAATTTCTTTACAGATAAAACTTAAATTATTTACAACAGACTATAAAATGAACTCAGAAAACCATAAAACATGAATTCATGTGGTCTTTGAGGTGGAAGAAATCAGACAACTCAGTGAACATTAACACCTCTAGATACATGATTTTATTTGCATGTGCAGGAATCCATAAATACAGGGGTGAGAAGTGACTGCATTAACAAAATAAAATCCATAAATTTATTGTTATGCTGCTGCTGATGGTCTGGCAATACATAACTGAACCAGTGACATTGACCTTTGACCTTTTGTGGCAGCTATACTGGAGGTCAGATTAACACCATTTTCTATTACTACCAACTAAACATCATATAAGTCTTTCAGTTAGACCCCAAGCTGATATCATCATTCATTCAGGAGAAGCATTACAAGAATTTTATGATGACTACTTTGGTGGCTATACTGGGTGTCTGAGCAGCACCATTTACATTTAGGACCAACCAGATGGGTATTAATGCCATTCAGCTATACATGGTAGCCAGTTTAATTAGTGGAGGAAGAACAGGGAAAATCCCAGGACCAACTAGAATCTTTGGGCTCTGAGTGTCCGAGTGATCATTAGCCTTTACAGATCAATCACACATCTCAGTACGAGTCTGAGTCTCAGCTTGGGCTATGTGAGAGAGCTTGTCAATAGCTTTCCATGCGTCAGTGGTTCTTCCCAGAATATTCCCTGATTCTTCCTCCACCAAATATATTAGCTGTCATGGATGCTCATCATGTGCATTTAAAATGACATTAACCTCACAGAGCCAAACAAATAAGTCTTTAAGTAAAAACCTCATCTTGATACAACCATCCATTTAGGAGTGGTGATAGTAAGATTTCAAGATGCAGCAGAGTAGTTGTGTTTGCATCACCATCTTCACTAAGAACAGTTAGACATCAAAATAAGTTTTCTGCAGAAAAACTGATGATGATATGGTTTTTTTTAAGAAGGAGTAGCAATAACAAGATTTTAAAGTTGGCTGCTGTGGCAGCCATATTGTGCATCAATTTTAATACCATTTTCTTTTAGGACCAACTAGACATCATATGTTTGAAAGTGAACACCCAAGATGATAAAACCATAGCAACACATTTTCTGGAGGTTATTGTGGTGGCCATATTAGATTGTTACCATTTTCACTCAAAACCATCTAAACATCTTGTGGTGAAAACCCCATGTCAGTAAATATGACGTTCCGTTCAGAAGTAGCTAAAATAAGATTTTCAAGATAGCTGCTATGGCAGCCATATTGGATGTTAGATTGGTATCATCTTCATTAAGGACAAATTAGACATCATAAGAAGTCTTTTAGTGACCCCCCCTCCAAACGCCCATGTTCATATGACCAGCCATTTGGAAGGAGCAGTGATAAAGATGGCCTGTAGCAACCATATCTGACATCAGACCTGCACCATTTTTATTTAGAACCATAATAAAAAGTATTTAGTGAAAACCCATGTTGATATGACCATCCAATCAATAGGAATGCAAAATTTTTAGAGATGGCTGTTGTGGCAGCTATACTGACTAATCAAGTAACATCTATTCTGATTTATGACCAATCTGACCATGGGATGAATATGTGTGTAATGTTTCACGGCAATCTTTCAAGTAGTGTAAAAGAACTAGCAATAACAAACTTGTTTTCATGAATGGACAGATGAACAAAAATCCATTCCATTAGCTTTTTTGGTCTATGACCAGTACAGCTAAATAAAAAGACTTGTAACCAAAGCTGACACCAGACAAATCACAGACAGACATTTTGACTGCATTGCCTTTTGCAACAAGAAAGGTTGTTGTAACTCTACCAAAACAGGACTGGCTAATATAAACTTTCATAGAATGATGCAAAGTTAGTGCAATGTCTGTTTTGATTTTTAGTTATATACTATGTAAATTCTGTTTGACCATTTCTTCGTAATGCAGACAAATTTATCCATTTTGTTTGTCTTGGTAAAGCATAACAACACAGACCATGATCTGTGGGTGCATTATGTTACAGCAGATCAGGATTTTTGTTGTTTACATTTTAAGTAGTATTATTATATACTGTAACCTCATTCAAACACAGTGATCTTTGTTTAAAAGACAAAAATTGTTACAAAAATGGATACTTTCCTACTATTGGGCATGAACATGGGCAGGTGATTTATCATTTTCTTTACCCTGTTCTATCATGTTATTTCTCTGTAAGCACTTGATCATCTTCAACATGACTCCATCTAATAATTACTTGAGTACATCTGGTATCACTTAACACCATAATCTCTTGCACTACTTAATGGTCCCGGTGTGTTTCAGAGAGTCAGACAAAATATTGCCCCATTCCGTTCATTTGTAACATTTATCATCACTGCAGTTCTATTTCTTCTTTATTTTGGAACTGTCATGCTTGTTTTTGACAGAAGCTTTCTCTCTCCAGGATTCATAACAGTTAGATTGTTTCTCTATTTATTTACCTTTGAAATTATATTTTTGCTTACCCCAGGGGCTTTTGCAAAATGATCTACCTGTACCAACATTACCCCAACATTTGAGAAGGTGCTTTCATTTTAAAACATGCAGTTCTTTCCATAACTGATCTATAAAGTAAAAGAATCAGACAACCCTTCAAACATCTAACCTAACCAGATTCTAGCCATGCTGCTTGACCAAATTATGACCTGGATAAATGCCTTCCCTTCTTTGATCTGCTATGATTAATCATATCTCTAAACCTTTGCTTGGTCAACTTAAAATAGTTTAAGTACACTTCTTTTAATTTGTCAAAGTCTATCACAGGAAGACAATAGGAAATATCCAGTGCTTTACCCATGATATTTTTTTAATTTGAACCCATTTTTGTAGCAATTTTGCATTGTGTGCCTGTGCAATAATGCAAAGTTGGCTTCCTTGGTGGCTAGCTTAGACTGAACACAAGACAAAAGTAATTGATAACTGATGCATGCAAGATGTTAGAAAATGCTGACAGATATTCTGAAGATGTGAATCTGCATTTACCTCACCCTTGGACAGTAAAGTATTGAAGTTTTACCAGGCATAGGCTAACTTTTACATGATCAGGAAGTGTTTTCCAAAGCCCTGCTTATATCTGGTTGGTGTCCAATCATTTATTTTAAATGTAATCCAATTATTGACCATATGTTTAATGCAGCCATTGTTAAGGACATCCATATAATTAGATTCTGCATTATAAATTGCTCCAACAGTCAGCATAATTCTGTTTTTGACAAGGTAATAAAGATTATTTTTGATGATAAAGTTCAACATTTTGTTTCAAGTGAAAACTACCAAATAATACACACAGATTTATCACTAGATTTTTGTTAACTTTATATATCAAAAGGGTAACTAAGGAAGATAAGCTTTATTTTTCTTTAACATTAACCAAAATCATCTGTCACAAATATCTTATCACAGTGCAATTCATACTAGTCTTTTTTCTAACTACAGGAGAAAAGATACTGAAAGGAACTAAAGAGTAAACAGTCTACCTTAACAGTCAGATTACTTAAGCACTTGGAATGGCTACATAAATGTTAGGGCAAACACCTAAATGATCCACAAAACAATTTATCTTAACTGACTCAAGACTTCTGCAATGACTGAAAACTCTACTATGAATTCCATAAATTTCATTCATGGTAAGGTCAATTATGACCCAATTATATATTTTTTTCTGTCTCATTTATGTATTGTTTCTGTCTGGCAATTGAAAATTCACCTTTCTTTCCTTTGATTTAATATTTTGCAAGATCAAAGGGCTTTTTCTGGTTGGGAATCAACTTGTTCTTTCTCCCAACTTTTCCCTTGATTTATTGGTAGTGTGGGAACCCTGTATCAAGCATGCACAATAGAAAAAGAAAATTAATATCATAGCTCTTCAGCTGGAGGTAGGATATGACCATTATTGGTATGTCACCAACAGGACAAATAAAATGTGTTGTGCCTACACTAAAAACAACTGCCCCTTTCTGTCTGTAAAAGCTTTGAACGAGATGAAAGCATAGGTCAGCTGTATTCATCCATGGTCGATCAAAAAAGAAGTCCAACACAGTCAGTAAGGTTGTATTTGGTAATCAGTAACTAGGTCATCTTAGATCCAACACAAAACTGGCAAAGTTGCCACATAATAAAATTACAATCAAACAAATCTCATACAACATATATTTGAAAATAAAATACAAACATTAAACGAACCACAAAACATACCGAGATATAGATCTCTGGATGAAAATGAAATATTCTTAAGAATTCAATTTATTTCCATAGATCTTACACATTTTCTGTATTCATCTCTCTGCTGATCTCTGATTCCTGACATAGCAAGGACAAGGGCCTTGAACAGAAGCCTCTTAGATTTAGCTGGAAGACTGCTGAATGGAGGACTGTTGCTGGCCTCATGTCTGGCTAACTCCCACAGCCTCGAACATTTGGCCACAAAGGAAGACCTAAAAGTTCATATGAATCTTCTTACAAAGCATTATCTAAAAATGATCAAATCTTTTTACAATGCATTATCTAAAAAAAGATCAAATCTTCTTAAAAAGCATTATCTAAATAAACATCAAATCTTCTTATAAAGCATTTTCTAAATAATGATCACATCTTTTTACAAAGCATTGTCTAAATAAATATCAAATCTTTTTATAAAGCATTATCTAAATAATGATCAAATCTTTGTACAAAGCACTATCAAATCTTCTTTCAAAGCATTATCTAAATAACGATCAAATCTTCTTAAAACACATTATCTAAATAAAGATCAAATCTTCTTACAAAGCATTATCTAAATAATGATCAAATCTTCTTATAAAGCATTATCTAAATAAATATCAGATAGTTTTACAAAGCATTATCTAAATAAAGATCAAATCTTTGTACAAAGCAAAATGAAATCTTCTTTCAAAGCATTATCTAAATATAGATCAAATCTTAAAAAGCATTATCTAAACAAAGATCAAATCTTCTTAAAAAGAATTATCTAAATAACGATCAAATCTTCTTAAAACGCATTATCTAAATAACGGTCAAATTAAATCAAGAAACCTAATGCAATGTGATCAGTAGATAACTGTCACCCTGTAAGAAGTAAGTGTGTGAGTTGGTTACAGTATTGGAATTGAAGAAATACCACTGAACAAGGTGCTCATGGGTTTAAGTACATAAGATGATGATGTATTTATTCTGTTGCCTTAATGAAAACTTCTAAGACTGAAAAACAACATGCACAGATTTTTCCCTGATTTTCTAAAATTCTATTTCCCTGATTAATAAATTTCAACTTTCACTAGAAAGCAAATCTGAGTCATCAAAATAAAAAGGAAAGCAGAGAACAATATTTTTCTGTTTAAAAGAAATTTTGTCAAGTATTAGCATCTTTGCCAAGTTACTATACAAAACATAAGAAATTTTTTGAGGCTATATCCATAACAAATATTTAAAAACTCATTCTTTAGAAACAATATATAAAACTGCATCGAAGTGACATATATCTTATTAAAAACAAAGAGTCCTAAAGGATATATATCTGACTGTGGTAATATTTATGAATGATGAACAGAAAAAATTTAAAGTCAAGAGCATATTTCAATGAAATAGACTCTCTCTTTTCCATAATTCTATTAATGAAAATGCAGAGTACTTTAGTTTTAAACTTTTATTGTGTAAGATATATCATAATTAAATCTTTTTTCACATTATCTCTCGTTAGTTTTTCAATCAGCAGAAAGAAATGTACATGCAGTTAAAATGTTACACTAAATCAGGATACATAACAGGAAATCAAATTCACTGAATAGGATTCTGTGCCATCAAAAACTGGTCAGATTCACTGAGTTTAAAAGAAACAAATTTTTTGATTAAAATGTTTCTTCACTGATACTTAGCCTATCATAATATCTTTGGAGTATGACCACAACTTCACATTTCCAGACTTCCGAAGTTAATAAATTTTTACCTAAAAAAACAGAAAGTTGCAATGCAACAGTGGCAATCAGAGTGATCTTTTCCTTTATACTTAACTCGGACCAAAATGCCATCTGTACCTCATTTACTACTTGAGTTTGTAAGTTTTATTGAAGAAACATATTTTGCTAAAAAAAAAACAGTTTTTTCTTCAAATAAATTACCCTAAGGAGAATAGGTAAGAGGTGAAATGAGCTACATCTTCGATCTGCTGTCCTCTGATGTATCTGTGGCAGATTCAGAATCTTTGCAACCACTGGCAGGAATATTGACCCCATATACCAATGCAGCTTTTGGGACAATTTCTCTTGCAAATCCAGTAACAGCCATAATGCTGCATCAAGGAGAAGCTACCAAATGACCCAGAATGGTAGTATTTTGTACGCTGCAATAGGTCCCACCAAGTGTAAGTGAGCCTAATGGGATGAAAGATCACAGACATAGAAACTATAAAAAGTCAGCTCTGACCTCCATCCACCAGCTTGTGTAATATTAGCTAGGTACAGTTATGCTCGAATGCAATGCTTGTCTTGACTGTCCTAATCTTATGAGCCAAAATGACTAACAGCTTCATTTGATCTTGGGTTAAAACTGTGTGCAAATCTTAACCAGAATGATACATCTTAAATGAGATATCAATCTTTTCTTCTTTCAAAGGTTAACACTGACTGTATCTAATTCTTCACAGTGGCTCTTTTCTTTTTTGGTAAAAGCTTCAAAGTCCTCATGAGGTCCTCAAGATCACAACAAACTGAAGGATCCAAGTGAAAGAGATTTCACTACAAAAGACTGATTGCCTGAGTGGCAGCCTGTTCTTGGCAGGGACCATCACGAATAATACGTATTCATCCTGAAAGAACTGTGGATTCAGATGTGCAGGTTCGACAGATTTTTTTTAAAATTAAACTTCAGCTATCAAAGTTGATTGGGTAGACAAGGAAATGGCAAATTTCCTTAGAATTTCCACTGCCAGATTTATCATCATTTATCCATGATTTATCCCACTTGAGGAAAACAATCAGGAAAAGCTGGCATGCCAATTCTCTTGCATCTTGCAGAATCTTTTGAATCAGAGGCATTGGAGGATACATGTAGGCATCCAAACCATTCCAACCTATGGAAAGAACATCAACTGCCCAGGCCATTGGATATGGGACTGTAGAAACAATCCCCTTCTCTGAGATATTTATCCACATTTATATGTCAAACACAAGCCATGCATTTGTAATGGGTCTGTAGGGCTGTTGAATGTCCTTTGATCCCTCTCCTGAAAAGATATACTTGGTTTCTGATGTCTCAGGCTGATTTGTTTCTTTGGTGATCTGTTTGTGCACTTCCTCAACATAGGTTAAGGAAGGATGTTGAGCATAATTAGTTGTCTCCAGATACCAGTGCCTCCTTTACAATCTTATAGTAAAAGTCACACAGGTCATATATGCATTCAACACCAATTATGTCAGTAATGGGTGTCATTTTATAGAATTTGATTATACATATCTTTAAGAGGCAAGTATTCACTTCATTTGGATTCTTTGGAAGATAATTATTTACATGCCCCAAAAAGTACATACAGCAAAATTGGTGTTAAAGTACGCTGACATTTTTTGACAAAATGATCCTAAAGGTGTGATCCAGTACAATTTGGATTGAATGTCGAGTGCTGTGATGTCACAATGAACAATACACATATTGATAAACAAATTAGTACTACCCAATATTGTGATGATTCCAACAGAAGTGCTCTTTTCTTGACTCAGGTTTAGTACATGGCCACCATTGTAAAAGACCATATTGAGTGATAATTTTTGTTGGGAAGTTTCTTGATGACAGTAAGGTGCAGAGCATTCCATAATCAGGACTAAATAGACTTTTGGTTAAAGAAAAGTAGTGTTAGACTTTAAAAGAACAATTTACGAATAATTTAAAATGAGTTTTTGCGCATACATGACCCAATGTTTTATACTAGAAACAATGCTGGCCAAGATCTCTAAAGTGACAGCTAACTAAACTAGAAGTTTATCCCAACTGAGATTCTGTAACTTTCTGGCAATTGATAAGAAAGTCCTCCCTATCCTAAGCATATCCTATGTCAGCATGATGTTGACCTTGAGTGACATAGCCATGTGATCAACTTGATTCTGTATCAAGTGAGTATTGAGGCATGAAACTGGGTCTGAAAATGCACCATTGCACTATAAGGGGTAACATGATATATGAGAGTGCCAGAGCGCCTGATGTTGGGATGGCATACTAGCCAAGGAAATCTCTCCTTTATCATTAAGTGTGAGACTGACTTTGATGTTGTCAAGACAGAACAGTGTCATCTTATCACTCATAATATTAAGATCTCTATGCCGAGACGGGTCAGGGATAAGTTATCCATAAAACTGGCTCCCGTCTGACACATGTAAGACAGTCTCTGAATAGGACTGATGTGCTCTTGATCTGGGTTTTATCTAGCATGGTGAGAAGAGTGAATGTGCTTAAGCATCAGGTCTATTGGTACCACAGAAAAAAAAAGGCTTGTTAAGTTGAGACCTCGAGGCTGTTGCTAATATGGAGCACCTGGCTTGCTTACTGGCAATCTGCTTGCGTTACTCCTCCATTAGGAATTTATTGACCATGGTTGTGACAGGATGAATGCTAATGATGTCCTCATCTTTCAAAATGCATTTCTCAGCTTTCAATTTCTGGTTCACTATCCACCCAGTACTGTAGCCCAATGACTCTGTCCATAAATTGTGTATTCTAAATGTTTTTTCCAGAGTGGCAACCCACACATACTAAAAATGCATTATTGTTACTGTTCACACCCATTAGGAATTAACATCACTTGCATGTAGTCGAGCACATATTGACTCTACACAGAACTAAAGCAGACAACACTATACAGGTGGAGCCATTCATCTCTTTATAAACTCAGTAAGTGGATGTTACTAATCTATTATACTATGTTGTCAATAATTACCTGCAGTGGTAGCCTATACAGATAAAGTCACTTAAGCAATTCTTGATGCTATTGACTATCTACTAT
>QKMX01349033.1:0-10833 GCA_003401595.1 Venustaconcha ellipsiformis
GTATCTTTGATAGAACATCATCAACTATATATACTACTACAATTACCATAGCTGTGTAAATGTGGTTCAGTGCTACATACAACAATGCAAACTAAAATTCAGTTATTATGGTAATAATTTTCGAGACATACGTTACGAAACTTCATTATTTTATTTGAGATATTATCATTTAAGTTTTGTGCAGTGGTGCCTATGATTTGAATCAAAGGGATGTAATTCAGTAACCACAACTTCAAACCTTCAATGTAAATATGCTCACTAGCAAAATGTAAGCATTTAACCGAACCAAATTATTGTTTTTTTGTTGGGACACATTCAATTATATTAAGTATTTACAATTTCAAGGCAAATTAAAGATGTAAGTGCTGGTGCATTTATACAAACTCTAAAGCAATAATGCATAAACCAACTATTAAGTACAGTCAAATTTGGAGGTGTTGCTGTTACAACAGCCTGTGAATGCTCAGATATTGTCATTGTTTGATCAAATTACACACATACCTAAATTTGGAAGAAACAAAAACAAATTACAGAAAAATAAATAAAATAATGACTTTAAAAAAAAATTATATCAATCTATAACATTCATGTAATAATCACAAATGCCAACCTCGAGAGAGGTACAAAAAAAAATTTTTGCTAATTTAAGTGTGCAAACATAAATCACTTTAGAACTTACTGTGTACATCTTGTGATGTCATCTTTGATTTGTGGGTTGAGTCATGCACTTTTTAATGTTCTTATCTATTCAATTGAGAAATGGTAATGTCAGAAATATGTGAACAGGTTTATTCACGAGTATACACAGAAGTTTGCAAGAGTTCTCGCACATCACAGCTCTCCGAATCGAATGTATGAATGTGTACACATTGTGAAAGATTTTCACTGGCAGTATCTCTGAACATATTTACATAAAAGTTATAACGAAAATATCAAAGATAGCATCAGATCATATATAGTATTATATATAAAGGATATCAGGCTCAATTGCCCAGTGACCTTCCCTAAGGGACAAGATTAAATTTCAAATGTTCGGGCACACTCAACATACGTAACTAGTTTCAATCTTGAACACTGACGTAGGAGATAGGAACTGTACACAGAAGAATGATACAATAATACACTGATACTTAATGAAGCAAGCGGACAAGAAGTACTAAATGTATTATCCAAAATCAACAAGTGTCTTGAAGTATTCAAATGAAAGCAACATCAGAAATATAAAGGCACATTTTAATTGAAGTTAGTGCATATTATAAGTGGAAATTTACTATATTAGTTAAATCGTTATTTACCTTTGATCTAGGCTCTGCAGAATTTCTCATGAAACTTTCGTTTAACTGAAACATATATTCTCAGTTTAATATTAAGAAAGTTTAATAGATAAAAGATACTTGCACAAACTTTATTTACGACTCCTCCTTTTTTAGACCAGCATATAATATAGCATTTCTTTTGTTGCAAATCAATTAAAACTAGACTCATAATTTTTGTAATTCTTTCGATTGAAACCGACGAAATCTATTAAAATTCGAATAATATCAAATAGAGCGTTTGACAAGCGCTTTAACCGGGTAAGTAAAGTATGAACCTATTAAAACAATATCGAAATATTAATGTCTACCCCTTGACTGAGCATCAGGATATTGAAAATTATGCAGACATAGATAATTATTTAAACGAAAGCGTGTTAAAATTACTTATAAAAACACCTAAATACACGTATCTGAAAATATTTTCTTTCTCACGAATGCCACTGGGGCACGTTACAATGAAAATTGGGAGCATCCGTTAATGGATGGAGGGCTTGGTGTCTAACCTGTAACAATATAACACTAATTTGTTAAACATACAGCTCCATCAATTCCTTTACAAAAATTTCTAATTTTCGTCGCAATAAGCCCCTGTACCCAGTGCCATTGCATGGTGCCAGAAACAAAAGAAAAAACTCACGACCGTAGACTGGATTGCCAGCTTTATAGTCTCTACAAGGTACGCTTATTTTCGATGCGAAAACATAGCGACGCAAAAGGTGAAATTGAAGTCAATTGGAATAAATATTTCTTTTAATAAAAAGGCATCTTAGATTTTACTTGTATGATTTTCGAAAATAGGGTCTTTTGCAACTGGGGACATTGCTAGATGCGACCCAATTTAAGGGGTCGAGTGCTGTTCAAATCTACAATAACATAATCAATAAAACTTGTCTTTTTGCTTTTAAGTAGGTTTTTTTATTTTTCTAAATGCCTGTTAACGAAACGTTTAAAAAATTACTGTTTGAAGTTTGGTTAAATAATATTATGGCTATTTAATATACAATCATTGCATTGATAGAATAGTATGACAAAAGTACTAGAGATTTATTATGAATCCACCAATTTTCACTCATCACAATTATCATTGTTATACAGCTGCCATAAAGGTCAGCGTTTATTGTCATGGTTTTTCAGCTGTCCGTCTGTTCCTGTATCAGTCTGTACATCATTCATATTATCTTGAGTTCCATTTTATGATGAACATGAAACTGCACATGAGGGTTAGCCTATCAATGCTTCAGATTATAGCGGCTAAAAAGTCTCTTTCCGTCAGTATAATTGTATTTTCTCTTTTTTAATTATGACTTAATTTCCACTTGTCCGACGGTCGCACTACTTCATAGGAGTGTTTCTGTTCTGAAGAAAGGAATGATATTGATATGGAGTTTTGTAAGAAAAGGTCAAGAAGACGGCGTCTTAAAGTAAATTTTCCGTCTGTTCGTCCGTAAACTAGTTTGGTCTCATGCAAAAGAAAACCTTGTTAGTCCGTTTTTGAGCGATATTATTGCATCTGAAACTTACTTGTTACTCTTAAAACTGGTTTACTGAGTATAAGTAAAATAAACCACAACTAGAATGGCAAACAATTAGCTTACAAATATTTTAACCAAATTGTGGCACTTACTGTTACCTTTGTTTTACTTATGTTTGAAAACAAAGCAATATAAATCAATAGATTGACAATTTCGGCCACCTTTAACAGTAAGAGTAAGCTTGCATTGTATTTGGTATAGATTAGGTGTAGCAGGAAAAAAAACCACAACAACTTTGGTGGTGGAAATAATGTATGTTCACCACAATGTGAAATACTGAATCGTTGATAATAAAGCTAGTTCAGTCCATTTGTGAGACCTTTGTCTCGTATTCAATGTTCCATATGAAAAATACAGGACTTACGTTTGAAGCTGATCACATGATCTCTATTTTGAAGCAAAGACTACATGCTTTAAATTTATAATTTTGTGTTTTTGTGCAAAACTAGGTATTAGAAGTACTGGTTGTAATAACATAATCATCAATGATGTCATTATGCAAGAGACTTAAGTATCGAGGGCAGCCCAAATATTTTAATACACCGTCCTGAATGTGTGTTACTCCAAATATGTAATACGAAAACTAGCCCCTATTATGCAATATATAGTATTAGATTGTTTTCTCTGTCACTAATAAGTAGGATAATGTGGTACTTGGGGGACAATCGCAGTCGGGAAACAAAGGGAATTAACATTGTGGTCATCATTTTAACAATGCCGCAATCGGTGGAAACATAGGAGTTCCAAGTTTGACTTTTCGTTAGTTTAACATTATAAAGAAGAGGAAATGATTAGTACCTCCTTTTAAAATTTTAGACACCTTCTCAGCTCCTACTCATCCACAAAGTTAGTGAGAATAAAGGTTGGAGCCCTTTAGAAAACAAGACATATAGCACAAAAATAGCCAATAAATTATGTTCCACTCTTATAGTTTGATCTCATATTATTGTAGTGGCCCAATTACAGGAATATTGAGGCACGAAACAGAGTTGGAGTTCGATTAAATAGCTTTATGAAACCAAACAATCGACATTAATAGACTTTCACAAATACGAAGAATCGTGCTAAATATTTTAATGTCGTCCACATCATTGTCAAGCGCAGTAATACCATGAATGGTAACAGATGCTATCACAGATGCCAATTTTAAATTATAATCGAATTTGTAATTCCTTTTCTTTGACCAGAAATCTTTCTAAATTTGAGTGTATGTTCTGAAAGTATGGCATTTTACAAAGATTCTACTTAACCACAAATATGGTTACTAAGATAGATACGAGCGATATTTTTTTTAAAAATTAAAATTTGTGTAAATCACTGAGAGTATAATGATTAGTGCTGATTAGAGAGCTAAAATGGCTCACTGGTTTCCGTGCTGGACTAACAGCTAAAAGGATACAGGATTGAATCCTAATATCGTATCAGCGTGGATCAACTACCATTTTACTCTGATTTCATTGGCGCTAAGTTAACTGTCTTTTGGTGCTTACCGTAAGGCACCAAACCAAATCTAACCAATAAATCTTGCTACAATTGTCCACATAAACATGCATATTTGTCTTGGTATCCTCCACAAATTGTGCCCTGAACTCAGAAACAGGTATACCATTAATATGCGTTTAAAGAAACGATTAGATATCGTAAATGTTTGTCATCACTTTTATTAAAAAAAAAACATCAAAGCTCAACACAAAGTATCGTGATTATTACCAAGCAGTTCCGATGTTATTTCGAATTGTTAAAAATATCGTGTCCGATGTTATTTCCGATCGTAATAAATATCGGTTCAGTTGTTATTTCTGATCATAATGAATATCGGTTCAGATGTTATTTTCATTTAAAATCATAACGTATATCTACAAAAACAGCCTATTTTACCGATTTTTATAAAATTTGCACTTTTTTTAGACTGTTCCGGTGGCCTGATTGGTTTAGAGCGTCCTCTTTGGATGCGGAAGGCCGCGGGTTCAAACCCCGGCTAAGTCATACCAAATACTTTCAAAAATGGTACTAGCATCTGCCTAGTTCGCCGGTCAGGATTACAGATGTTAGTATCACGACTTGTTGGCCCATTGTTAGGATAATGTGACCGGATGGAATATGATGTTACATGTCTGCGACATAATGCCCCGATGCTAGACATCATTATAACTGCCATACTGCAAATCACACACACACACATACATACATACACACACGCGCACACACACACACACTTTTGTTTATGTCAAGATGTACTATTTACTTTTTGTACTTTTATGTGTAAACTTATGGGTGGCATTTCAATATCTTTGTAAAATTGTGTACTATTAGTAATCAAATGAATACATATCGGAAGAATTCGATTAAGAATAGTCCAACCCTCCACCCCTTCCACTACAATAAAACAATTGTCTGATATAAAGGCATGATTCCTATTGTAATTCCTCTTTCACTTAGATTTAAAATGAAAAAGCTCGATTACACCTTTAATGTTGATGATATAGTTTAACTTTTCTCAAAATCTTTCTCAGCCTTACATATGACCACAATAAAATAATTTGAACCAAATTGATCTTTACAACTTCACGTCTCAAATGTTTGCACTTGTCCAGTTTACTGACAATGGTCTAATCTTAAAACGTACAATCAATTGTGACATAATTTTAAATGTTGTCGAACAATTTTTGTTTTATTCTTTGACTATGATATTTGTATTAGCGTAAAATGCAATTGTTATGTATGCACCTCATTTTGTATTAGTAATTTTCAGAGATATTCTGCTTTACTTGTGCGTTTGCTTCCTTACAGTGTTATGCAAAACTAAATGAAAGATCCATATTCTGTTCAATGTAAAAACAAAGCACACACACAGACACACACACAGATACACAGACACATGCACACATACACACGTGTCTATTAATATAGGAATATGCTCTGTCAGGTTCCATGCTGAGATTTTATGTAAATCATTCAAAGTTTGCATTTCAATGTTACAGATTATCGAATTATGCAAATTCAGTAGGATCTTCAGTAGATTTATACTTCAATTTTACAGCAAAATTACAATAAGTTTGTGTTGAAGCGGGCAGTCTCATTTATGATACAAAATACACTCCTAAATCCTAAATATTTGCTCAGAAAGATTTTATCTCCCCTGAATAATCTAAAACCTATAAGTTTTATCTCCCCTGAATATTCTAACACTAAATAATCTCAAAAATGGTTTTAACAGAGTGTGATGGAATTTTCACTATTGTTTTGTGGAGATTTCCTCTTATTATTATACTCTTTATATACTATTTAATATTAGATATTGACTGGAAACAGAGTACAGGATTACTTTTCATAATGGTTACCACTCGCAGGTGAAGCACAAGAATTTGTTCATATTTTTATTTATGATTCTAGTGAAAATCACCCTCCCACTTCCAGGACCTTTACGTTTGTTGTGAACTGTTTAATTTGACATTTAAATAGGTTACTTTTAATCGAGCTAATCGTCGTGCAGTCTTTGTTTGCCATGTATATTTTTTGATATATTACATTAACGTTGCGACATGCGAAGTGTACTAGATTACACTAACGTCAACACAAACTTCAAATGGACTCCGAGGAGGGTATATGGCCTATTAATGGGTACGTCTCAAATATATGTGTTTAATCTATGTTTGATTTTGCACAGGGTTACCTATTGGGTATCTGATCAAACGAGTCCGAATTCACACAGAATGTGACACAAAAAATGTCTGCATCTTCGTAGTGAAAAAAAATCATGAATAGCACCTTACTTTTCTACATCTGACCTCTACTGAACTCCTTTATTCAAATGGTTGCAACTTTCTATTATTTTATTATAACGACATATACGTTATTCGATGTTTTGTTATTTGTAAATGTTTCGAATTGACCAATTACTATTTCGCTTAAACGAAATAAAATTTCGTTATTTCGCATTAGTATTTCGTTCTTTCATTAGTTCGTTTAAATCAAAAATAATTTCAAAATAACGAAATATTATGTAAGTTTCTTATTTATTTTCATTCCTATTTCTCCAGTATTTATCGCAAGTGTCATCAAATACAATTTGAAGACAATCATGTAGCATAAATTAGTTACAAGGTGTTATTTTGTTCCTGTTCTATATTGTTGAAACATGTAAACTTTTCTGACGGAGTTAGGATACATGGAAAACATAGATTTATGCGAGGCAGAAATATGTGACAGATGATAAAGTTTCTCATGTTTTCGACTGGACTGGCTGTATATACATAACACTATGATGGTTTCAACGCTGTCATTGTAAAGAACACTGTCCCTCATGTATGGTTAAACTGTTGATCATACAGAATATCACTGCACTGTAACATTAATTTTAACTCTAATAGTAATGCAAATCCTGATAGATTTGTGTTTCTAATATTTGTTCTATGCACTGATGTATGTATTTATCTCCGTTTCTTCTACATTATTGCTAACAAAATCGTGTAACTTGTTATTTAGAGAAATCATGACCATGACGACATAATGTAGTCAAGTATAAGACATATGACCCATATTACAGGATTCAGCAGTGTGTGCTAAACGTTATGTTTTCGCGTAGTTCTCATTCACAAATTGCTATTTGAAGCTCAGGTGACCTTATGTGATCTAAGCGTTTATGTCCATATTTTAGACATTGTTTGCAGTTATGTTTCTTGCTATAAACCATTTACACTAACCAAAGCTTTGTAATATGTCTATACCAGCATTGATTTTGTTTCTTTCTTTATTTTTTTCTTCCTTTTTTGCATGATACCTCTGATATATTAACCTCCATTACTTGCACCTAAAGTGTCCATGTATACACGTGTCCTCACAAACTTTATTGAGATGGTAATAATACATAATTTACCTTTTTAATACAGTAAGTTGATAAATGCAAGATTGTCTTGATTTAGATTCCAAATCTTTATTGTATCTATGCCGTTGATTACACATCTCCATCTCCGAAAAGAAATACAAGGGTAACGCAAAACGATAAAAAAAAAACGAAAAATAAGTTATCTACATCTCCATCCCTCCATAACGATTGCTGGGTAACGTAATGATTCGGGAAAGATTTCATGTATACGCGGAGTAAGTCTATTTTTACACTGCTTTATGGAACGTAATAGGTCTCATGAGCATTGCTCCTGAAATAAATAGTATGAATGGTGGATGAGCTATGAATTGACAAATGGATACAGATGTTTAAGGATACTGAATTGAACATTGCACATCTACATTGCTAGCCCAGTTTGTGTACCAATATTCACAGAAATATAATAACCTCTTTTGGAGTTTCGCCCTGTAAACAAAAAAGTGGATTGTTGTTGGATATACGGACAAGAACACAAATTAATAAAATTGAAAAAAAAGTGTTGTGAATAGGAAACGGTACAGCTAGATCATAAGTCTAAAGTTCATACCATGTATCACTAAGATACTTTGAACGGTTTTGTGCTATTCTTCAAAAACGAAACTTTATACGGACAGACGGATCGACAAATCGGTTGATTTCATACAGTAGTGGAGATAGACATATAGATAGCTATATCACTGTACCACATATCGATGCCATACAAATCTTATATATAGTTTTTTAATGCATGTATGATGTACAAAATGCACATGGAGTATGTCGATAACTTTAATACACACACGACACCACACAATATGCTTTTTAAGGTTGTAGCCTATACCAACAGAATTGATCTTATTACATACCATTCATTATTTTGGCACGTGATGATAATGATGTTGGTGGTATTGCAAACAAAACCATACAGAGCAATTATTTCAACAGCAACTGTGTCCATACAATGTGTTCTAACGTCAACATGTGTTCCGAGTTTTATATTTGTATCCTAAGGCAATGTCAATATATCGAATAAATAAAAGCTTTTTATCCGACGTGTACACTTTTGCTTCTTACCATTGCTTAAAGTCCCAGTAAATACAACTGAATGCACATTATTGTTTAGTTTTCAGTGGAAAGGCTCAAGAAGACGAGACGAGTCATATGCATATCACGGGTCGAGAAGTGTGTACTAGTTCGTATACCAGACAGTCCTGTAATATTAACTACCAACATTGGTCAATGTTATATGCATGTACAGAGCCTCGAACCACATGACACTGTCCTGACATAGAAGAATTTAAAGGACGTAATAATGATGATTATTATCCATAGAAATTAACAACGCAGGCAGTCATCTTTCCCGTGCGTTTTTCTTTGACTTTTACGGTTATCTCTGTTCCACCGTACGACATAGTAATGAGAAATTCTCTTTGATCAAACGGTACGCTTGTATCCACAGCTACTGTAGTTTCTCCGAGCTTAAAACATCCGTTATCGGTTACATAATTTGGATTCCTATCAGGAGTTGCAAAGATCCTAAGGGAAAAACTTGTATCTTTAGAATGTGTAGGACATAAAAGTAATTCGTTCGTATCTTCCTCCCACGGTATAGCCTCTCCCATTTCCTTATGCTTTAAAAAAATATCCCTGCATCTTTCATTCCCATCTGAGTCGATACATTTTTTTGCTTCATCGTGTTTACCCTTTTCGAAGATGGGATATATTGCCACTCCGTATGTATGTTTAGCAATTCGCTCAGTGATTACACTGGGATTGTGACCGAAGACTACGGCTCCTTTCATCACAACGGTTCCAGCATCCTGAGGAACAACAACCTTTTTGCTACTAAAATTTTGCTTTATTGCGTCTTGCAGCATCTTAGACTCGGAGAATCCGCCAACCATTAAAATGTCGTCAATATCTCTCACATCTGAGTTCTGAAGCAGCGTCTTTACATGGTCAACAATGCTTCTCGTTGTGCCCTCAAAAAAAGTTTTAAAGACCTCAGCATCGACTCTGATTTTGTCGCTCAGGAACCTGACTTTTCCGGCATATCTCGTTTTTTCTATGGATTCTGACAATTTTTTGCCCGTTTCTTCTTCAAAAAGATCTTTCAAAGCGCAAGGAAATCTAAGGGTAACATTTGCTGTTGTCTGTGGATTAACTTCTCTTTTCTTTATTTCAAATTCACGAGTAAGATCTAAATAATCCTCCATATGATTCTTAATAAATTTGTCAAATACAGTATTCCCCACTGTACTGATGAGAAATTGCTTGTATGCCTCGTCGACCTTTGTTCCTCCCCAGGCACCCCCGCTTGCTTTGTGCACCTCCCTCAGTTTTCCTCCTTTGACAACTTGATGAACTGTTATGTCAACTGTCCCACCTAGAAAATGTAAGCGGCCAGTAATCTTTATGATGAATATGATTGTGGTGGTGTTGATGAATGTAACGATAATTCTAATACTACTACTAATAATAATAATAATTTGTAGAATTATCGTGTTGGTGATGGTGCATGTTTTGAGGCGTTGCTGCTTTTGCTGTGAGATACTTTTGAAATACAATAGGTAGTTATTATCCCGTTTAGATTTACTATTTAATATAACAGTTGTTTTAGAAATTTTACCTCTATTTATTACAAAAATAATAAATGAAACTGTAATAGGGAAGACAAAGTTAATGTTCTATACAGTACTTTACTTTAGTTTTCATTAGTGTTTCCACCAATATATCCAGACTATCTATCATTCTCGATAGAGTTATATTGATATTACTGTTAGCGATATAATTTATTTCAATCTGGCAGTCCTTGTTGACACATACATGGGTGGATTATGCCTTGGATATCAACTTACCTCCGGCATCAAGGACCATGTATTTGGAATTTTCTTTCATGGCAGAGATACCAGCATTTCCTTCCATTTTCTCCACAGGAAGCAAGCGGCAAAACATAGATGCTGTTTCCGGTTCAAGAGCGATTATCAGCTTCTCACTTTTTATTCCAGCCTATGGGGTTAGACAAACAGTCATTGCCAGAAATAGACATCAGTCTACACAAATCATTTGATGAACTATTTCTGGCTAAATATTAATATATTTATAGAGCTAACAATAATGA
>QKMX01349057.1:8417-19303 GCA_003401595.1 Venustaconcha ellipsiformis
ACAGGTAATGGCCCTTGCTTGTGGATAGATACCTATGATGACTCTTTCTTGTTGATAGATATCAACTAAATATAATGCAAGAAAATACACACTGACCTGTACAAGTTATTTGGGACTTATTGGATCCTTAGCTGTATCAGATATAAGTTTTTCAAAAAGCTAAATGCTACAACTTTACACAAGCGATCATCCTTAAAGAGAAGAATTATGGAATCTTGCCAGTTTTCCTCCATCTTGAAGACTACATTGTCATAACATCTGAAGTGTCAAGATAAGCATTATTTAAGTTTTAGAATTAAGTATGATAGACATAGCATATTTGACTTATACTTCTACTGTGCACTTAAATTAAATCAGGTAAATTTTGTCAGTTTTTTTTAATCCCAGAAGTCAAGTTTGTAGTTTGTAACAAGAAAATAGATATATTTAGTGGTAAGTTCCAAGAGCAGCCCTAATCTTCTATGAAGGTTTTAAAAATCAGTTCTCTGCAATGAGGCTGTTTGAGTATGTTTTAAAGTCACTTTCCTTCCAAAGAGGTATTTTGGGATCAAGAAATATGCACTCAGTAAGGAAAATAATTTGTAAGTTTGGACCAAAAAGAGACTGTTTGTGATTATGTGCCTTTTGTGGCTTTACCTACAAAATAAGTTAAAATAATAAAATTTTAATTAAATTAACAGTGACAGTTTCTCAGTGTGAAACCTTACATGTGGCAAGGAAGCAATTTTGAGTTGTAATGATAAACCTGAAGATAGGTAAATTGTACAGTTTTCACGATTCACTGCATAACAATATGACAGATCTAATGTGCCACTATATTTCTTCTAATAATCAAAAAGTTTGTAGGATAAATCTGCTGCCAGTCATATTGTCCCATCTGTAAGCAGGGGCTAATACTTGATTGTCATTGATAGGAACAGTTTTGGAGGAGTGAACCATCTGTAAGCAAGGGCTAAATCTTAATTGTCAATGACGGGAATAGTTTTGCCAGAGTGAACATTAGAGGAGGGCAAGTAGTTTATACTTTCAATGAAATGAGTTTAACAGCTTAAAACATTGAGAGGTTTACATAAGCAGCTACAAACGTAGATACAAGTTTCATTATTAATTACTCTTTATGTTAATTATGTCTCTGTGACTGCACTTGGTTACAATTTGTCTCCCATCATCAAAATTCCAAAATGTTGGATGAGGACATTGAATTTGTTGTGCTTTGGAAGAAACCATTTTCAGAAACAATTTTTATGGTTGACAATTACTAATAATAATCGTATTAGTAAAACTTAATGGTGCCTTTGGAATAATTTCCTTTGGCTGATGGAGTTTAGATGATTCTAGAAGAATTCAGTAACTTCCCATTGGTTGGGTTAGGTCACATGAATAGGCATCTTCAGGACAAAATGAGTAGTAAGATCAATCATGTGGGGTCTATTGTGAAATGTAGATAGTGTATATCAGGAAGGAACTGAGCAACCATATTAATTCAGATTTTGGAATCATCCTTATTTCTTTTGTTGTAAGTCTGCAGATGTGTTTTATGGTGTACACAGATATTATTCAAGAGGTGTACACAGATATTATTCAAGAGGGAAAAACATTTGTTTGAACTGTTGAACGGAAGTAGAAAGGGCTTATTATTTGGACTATAATGTTATTCTGTAACTGTTGTGAATTATTCAAAGAAGTTCTGGACTATGCCAGCTTGACAGCTTAATCATTTTTGGCAGACCAGTACATTTGCAATTTTAAAATTTATACAGAATTTCTATTGGACTTTCTTAGAACTTTATCAGGAATTTTGTTGGATTTCACTTTAAAATACTGTAAGTTTCTCTCACATTTTCATTTATAACTTTGATACTTAAATTGTTTGTTAAGTTTTTCAAAACCTGTTTTTGTTTCTTTTGGTTACTTAGTTGGTGACCATAGAGTCAGAACAAAACAAAGTCAGTCTTGATACCCATTGTCAAGTCTTCTGACTAGTAATCTAGTAATCCAAGTGCAGGTTTCAGAATAACAAACAAAACCATATACAAATAAATTGCCTAATTCTCTTGGAAATTTTTTAAAAAATTCTGATGCTCAGGAGTAATTATGTGACTTTTGTAATTTAATGACCTATGTAATTAAATGACCTTAGTAATTAAATGACTTAGTAATTATGTAACCTAAGTAATTAAATGACCTAAGTCCACTCTCCCCCATTATAAAGTGGTAATTAAGGTTCATAACTGCTGACCATATTATGTACCAAACAGCATTATAGCAAAAATTATCAAAAATGTGTACTTATGTATTGCGGGGAGAGGTAAACAAAATGCCAGTCAAATCTATAGTAATACTGTTACAGTAGTTTATGTAAATTATGTTGTTTTTATTCACTGCATGCTATTTATAGACTTAATTATGTCTGATACTAATATTGAAGAAAAGTAAATAAAAATATACCAAGCTTTAGATTGCCTACCTCATTATAGATATGATTAAAAACAATGATATAAACACCTCATTTTAATAAATATACTTGCCAGCTTAATTTCTGTCTACAGATGATTTAAAAATGTTGTAATCACTTGCAAAAAATGTTTAAATTTAGGTTGCTCTTCAGGTCAATGCAGCCTGATGTTACAAGACTTGATCCTGTTTAATTAGGAGATCACAGTTACATATTTACCATCTCTACACCCATTTTGCAATTAAATATATGAACATCTAGCTGTAACAAGTGCAATGTCAAAGTAATCTTTTAAAAATAATAATATATAAACAAAATAACACAATTTCAGTTCAAAACATCAGTTACATAAAGTTAGTAGCAACTGAGTTATATCCCATTATGTGCAGCATGCTTTTAGCAATTCTTGAACATGAAAATAACATTAAAATTTGCAAATTTACATGTATGTAATCCATTTATAATCAAAATGCTGTCCCAAACAAGAATGTTTGCTCATGAAAAGTACTAATCCAAAAAAGTTAATTCTATTCACTCAAATGATGTGTTTTTCCTACTGGAAGTATTCTGTGATTTTAGTTTTAGTTTAGACTGGATCATTCTTGGATTTTTGTTTCATTCTGTTATCAATTTTGCCGTTTGTTTTCTTTTTTATTATTTTTTTATATTTTTTTTACCAAAGTCTATGATGTTTCTCAGCTACATCATGTTTTGGGGCTTAATGTACTGGCTTTCAAGTCACATCAGCCAGTTTTGGAATGTAAATATTGCTTTTGGAAACAACCTTTGGTGTTTCCAGTGGGTCCTCCTGGTTGCTGTCAATAGTAGATCCTACTTCCTGTTAAATGGGATCTAAATTCTCTTTTAGCATTGAGGAAGAACTGGACAGTGTTGGCATGTCTTACATTCAACAGCAAGGCAGTGCTCATAAATTTTGATCTAGTGCTGAACATCATCAGATGAGATAAAATGTCCCACTAGCACAAAATTTGACAAAATAAGCTTTCCTTTTTCTGGATGTCTCCATTTGGAGGTTCAATGTCTTAACTCACTCATAAATACTGACAATACCAAACACTAGAAAGGGACACTTAGTTGTTTGAATAAACTTTATTTGTACTGTAGCTACATTATGCAAATGAACATCCATTTTTTCTGGTCTGTACTGTGACAGAGTACAAAAGGTGGCAGCAAGTTCAAAAGACATATCCCTGCTAATCCTTTCTGTGATCTGTTCCATGTGTCAATAAATAATGTTCTGCAATAAGCTAGTCTTCTGTATGGTCAGTGAGCTGTATTTACAGAGAAAAAGTCATTGATTTACAGAATGGTTTTAGTGCTAAAGACAAATTAGACAGTCCTGTGTACTCCAACCAAATAGAATAGTTGATACTCACCAGTAACAATTATGGCTTATTGGAGACATGGGTAATTTCAGGTGTTCAATAGCCTATTAGGAATACAACATCTTATTTTGCCTGAATACAAGAGCTGCTAATTAGAGATTAATTAGAGATTAACCTTGACTGTAAAAAACATGTTCTGGTGATTTTCAATCAAGAACTGTAGTTTTTATGTTCAGTTTTCAGCTATTAGATGTCCCAAAAAAATTTAAAAATAATTTTTTTTATAATTTTGATTATTAAAAATCTAAATTGGTCCATAGTGCTACTGCATTATGTCCATAATCACTTTATAACGAAGTGTGTTATAATGGGGTAGAGCTGTAATTAAGTGATGTAAGTAATTAAATCACCTAAGTAATTAGGTGGCATGAATAATTGAGTGCCCTAATTATTATGCAGATAAGATCGGTTTCAAATTTTTTGATTTTTTAAAAATGTTTTCTATTTTGCAAATAAAAGTGATTAAAGACAGGGACTTTTTGTGTGATGGTTTACTTTTAAAATTAAAGATAAATGAAACACTGTTTTCTGGGATACAGGTACATATATGAGTACACTAGCTGTCTGATTGGATGGCAATATTACAAGGAGTTACTGATTCCAATGTATATTAATACATATTGTAATACTATAAATGTGTATTGCAATATGAATTGTCAGGGTAATACACATCCCTAAAACAACTACCAATTAAGTTGCAGAGAATTGTTGAACTGTTTGAAAACAACTGACTCAATGCATATTTTCATTTTTTTAAAAACTAAATTAATTTTTGACACGTGATAGAATCCTAATTATGCATGAGATGTTTAATGTCATGTTCACTTTATGGCATAATTAGTCAGAATTGACATGTTGCTACAAGAATTAAATGTATTGTTTATGTTTTAACTGACATCTTTAAGAAATAAATCATAATGCTATTACCTTTTCCATGTGTCAATTTTCAGAGCATTTCTGTTATAAATGTTATTGTACCAACCATTTATGGGCTCTATTTATTTCCAGGACTACTTACAGAGGATTGCCAGTGCTACTAATGGAAAAGTTGTTTCTGCCGTTAACTGGAGAAAACTGTCCAATTATCACAAACAAGTGGTATGATATTACATTTATGTATGATGATGCCCAACTAAGATCTTTCTATGTATAATATGCTGGCACATCAGGGTCTGTGCTGTTTACTAAAACAAATACCATTCTAATGACCCATTATGGGATGGCTGGGGTAGAAAAAACCTAAATATTTTTTTGCATAATGTGCTGGTACAAAAGGTTATGTGCTATTTACTCACCTTAAAAACACAGGCATTAACCTAACAGCTTATTATGGAATGGATTGGGTAGAGTAGACCTAGATTTTTCCTTGCATAATGCTGCGTATTCTACTATTGATTGAAAATGTAACAACACAGGCAACCATTCCTTGGACTGGAAAACATAACAGCACAGGCACATTCTTTGGGATGGCAAGGGTAGAAATGTAACAGCACAGGCAACATTCTTTGGGATGGCAAGGGTAGAAGTGTAACAGCACGGGCAACATTCTTTGGGATGGCAAGGTAGGAAGTGTAACATTACAGGCAGGCCTTCCAATGGCAGAATGGAAAGTGTAACAAAACATGCAACATCCTTTGGGATGGAAAGAGTGGAAGTGTAACAACACAGGTATTTTCCTTTAGGATGGCTGAGGTGGTGCCTGGGTTTTTTCTGTTTTGGGGTATTATTTGAAAGGTGATGGTTCAGTTTGCTAAAATGGCCATCTTTTGGAATATTTCACTTAAGATGTACAATTGTTACAGGTAAGGTGGGGTTTCATAGCTCCCATCCTTTGAAATTTGCCATTGGACAGAAAGTTTAGTCATATGATGCACATTGTAAGATGCATGTTAAGCACCAATTATAATTGTGAGGCAAGAAATTTACACTGGCCTTGGGTTGGATTTAATCCTCTCCACAAGACCAAAAAAAGCATTAACAGAATTGAGTGATATTAGCTTACATGTGAGGGTGACTACACATATACCAAAAAAAAAAAATCATTTTGTTGGAAGTTATGGAATACAGTTCAGTTTTGCAATAAATCAGGAAAGAAAGTTTTGGAAATAGTAACCAAAGTCAAAGTAAATATTATATATACAAATAGCACACAAAATCAAGGTATATGTATATATACAAATAGAAATAGCAGACATAATAAAGGTACATATGACTTATAGAAATAGCACACAATATCAAGGTGTGCATATTTGATTGAAATAACATACATAATCAAGGTACACATCATCTGTAGAAGTAACATACAAAATCAAGGTACACATAATCTGTAGAAACAACATATAAAATCAAGGTACATATCTGTACACATAGCATGCAAAATTAAGGTGCACATCATCTGTAGAAATAGCACACAAAATTAAGTTGCACATAATCTATAGAATTAGCACAAAACATCAAGGTGCACATAATCCTTTGAAATATCAGACATAATCAAGGTACATACAAAATCAAGGTAGAGATGCCACACATAATGAAGGTACATACCACTTACAGCATACAAATCAAGGTAGAAATTTCACAGGTAATCAAGTTACATGTAAGATTTAGGTCTGTACAGTTTGTTAGGACTAATCATTTGAACAAACAACAAAGACCCTGACCTGCTGGCACATTATGCTATGGTACATCAGGGTCTGTGATATTTGTAGTCGGATCAAGCTTTTATATGCAAGTTTATACAGTAATATGTATTTTTAGCAAACATTATATTTTACTCTTTTGCATGTTTGTTTACAATGTGAGCATTTTCTTATAGGCATTGTTGAAACTTTACAATTTCATGATGTGATATCAAGGAGATTGTACATAATGTTAAACCCTATTGGCTTGAACAATGTAATGAGAAAACCCAACAAGCATTGAGTTTTCCAAAATAAAAATTTATTTCCCTAAAATATAAAATCAAAGTGGGAGAATTAAAAATAACTTACAGTATTATATGAATTCCTAGAATTTCTAAATTTACTATCAGTTTAACATTAATCTGGAAATATTCCAAATGAAAGTTCTAAAGTGCTTATGTGCTAATGTGCTAGCACCAATGATGAAACACTGTTCTAATATCCAAAAGTTTTTACCTCAAGATAATCCATCGAAAGTTTAATGTCCTTAAGTCCTTAAATATGTATATTAATTAAATATGCAAGCCCTTGAATAATTGCATGATAATCCAGCAAGGTACTCTCTATTTTGAATAAATAGTTTTTCCACTCTGCAATTTCAATGAACAAATTATGAATAAATCAGATTCCTCTCATAGCTGTTAAAAATCTGACTGTAACTGAAGAATGAAATGCTGCATACTTAATTCCTTTATGTAGCTATCAAATCAACAGATCTGAATCACTAGAAAATATTCCAGGTATTTAATTTATTCTGTATTGTCTTAATGGTAATGGTCAGATCTTGTTTTGATTACTGAGCCAAGCAGCAACTATATCATACATGATATCTCTACAGAACAAATGTACTCCTAGGATCACATGATATTGACGTGACCTTCATTCAACTAAATTTTTGGCCTGACCAAAATAGTTGTTGACATGAACATTGCAATCAACCTTGATTGATGAATAAAAATTTAACAACATATTGTACATGTACTTTTACAAGTACAGGTAAGTCATTGAATTAAAAAACTAAAATTAATGTCATAAACCCAAATGACTTAAATAAAATTTATATGACCTTGATGTGTCTAAAATTGATATTATGATATTAGACTCCATCATATCAATCTATGATTCAAGACTCCATCATATCAATCTATAATTCCTGTTCTTCATTTTATTAATGAAAGTGAGGTGGCTGTGATAGTTGAAGACAGTAATTGGAGAAAGAGCTGCACTAACATACACCTCAAAATATTTCAAGGCTATCATCAAAGCCAAACACTCTTTCTGTATTTTGGAATAATTTATCTGGTGCTTATTCAATTTCCATGAGAAAAGCGTATTGGATGATCAACACCATTGCTGTCTTCCTCCACTAGTCCCTACATCACTTGCATCAACAGACATTTTAAATGATTGTAAAATCTGGAGCTGAAATAACGTGTGCACTTTTCAGTATGACCTTTAACTTATCAAAAGCTTTCTGACATTTGTCTTACCAGGGAAACTTGGTCTTCTTACTGAACATATTGGACAGGGGTTCAGCAATCATGGATGAATCAGAACAAAATTTCCCATAATAACCAGCCATACTCCAAAATTACATCAGTTGCTTCTTACTGATAGGCACTGAGAATTCAGACATAGCCTTGACCTTAAATATATAGGTTTTATTTCACTGCATCCCACATGTCCTAAAAAGGTAAATATTTTAACAGTCATGATCTGACTTTTTTACAAATATTGAGCCAATTAGTTTGTAGGGCATGCATGATATAGTACAAATATACTCCTAGGATCACATGATGTTGATGCAACCTCCATTCAACTAAATCATTTGCTACTTTGACCAAAGTAGTTGTTGACATGAACTTGGCAATTGACCTTGATTTATGAATGGAAATTTCATAACATATTGTGTGTGTACTTTTACTATAGTACAGGCTAGTCACTGAATAAAAGACATAATAAATGTCATAAACCCAAATGACTTAATAAGACTATATTATAAATTAATATATGATATAGATATTCATAATAATGATATGTATCAAATAGTCAATGAGATTGTAGATAGTATGTATCTCAAGTAGTCAAAATAGTCCCAGGAATCTGATGTATCATGTTTGTATAACATGTATCACAATCTTAGAGTAGGCATAGATAGTAAAATATGGTACATTATATAGTTTAAATGACACTGTTAGTGTGGGTGTAAATAGCAGAATTATATAAATTATATGACGATGTTAAACCTGCTGTAGTATTTTCACTCTGTGGTCTTAATCTAAGTGACAGAAAAAAGCAAAATCCAACAAGTTTTGTAAAATTCTATAAAAATGATTTATTTCCCTANAATAGAAAGTGAAAATTTAAAAAGAACTTACATTATTCTGAATTAACTCACATGTAGTTCTAAATGTTCTATCACAAGTCCAATATAATAGTGTTTCAATTGAATTCCAGTGGTGTTCCAAATAAATTCAGAGCTTGAGTGTGTTGGTATGCCAATAGCTTCAGATGTGCTAATGTGCCAACAGTCTTGATGCAACACATTGATGCTAATCAATATGCCCTTGAATGAATTCACCATAATTCCTATAATAGTCCTAAATCAATGTGTTGTCATTTCCAATGAATAATTTAAATAAATTCTTTCAAATTATAACTGAACACAACTAAGAGACTGATTCTGCTTAGGATGTTAAAATAGGAATAAGTAATTTGGAAGTAAAGAACATTTACACAGAAAAGAAAAGATACAGTAGTAGAATCAGGATATTGATAATTTTCCCACCAAAATTGTAAACAAGTTGCTTCTAGAACATGCTTAATTTCTAAATAAAGGCACACCTTGAAATCAAATCTGTAAACATATTTACCTTCAAGTAATAATTATCTTAATATATATCTACACATGAATAAAAATGAGCTTCATTAATATATTGTTTATAGAAAAAATTCCTTTGTAGGTCCAAACTCATACATTTAATTATGGATAAAGGTATATGTATATGAGGCATTGAGTACTTGCATAATTTATATGGCAATGTTAGAGTGGGTGTTGACAGTAGAATTACATACTTTTGTGTAACTTTTGTGGCAGTGTTAGAGTGGGTTTAGATATTAGAATAGAGTACCTGTATAATTTAAGTGGCAATATTAGAATGGTTGTTTACAGTAGAACTGGGTACCTTGTATAATTTATATGGCAATGTTAGAATTGGTATAGATATTAGAATTAGGTAATTTGTGTAATTTTTAAGACAGTTTTAGAGTTGGTGTTGATAGTAGAATTGGATGCCTTGTATAATTTATATGGCAATGTTAGAGTGGGTGTAGATATTAAAATAGGTACTTTGTATAATTTATATGACAGTGTTTGTGTGGGTCCTGATATTAGAATTGGGTACTTTGTATAATTTATATGGCAATGTTATACGGGTGTTAAAATTTTTTGTTCATATTGCTATGTTGTCTGCAGTGATGATGCAGTTTGGCATCATAACCCAGACATGTAGCATCATGTATCACCCAGTCACATTATCTTACCAGTCTTAACACTAACCTCTTAATGCTGAGTGCAGCTGCTTTTACAATTTTTATGCCTTTGCTTATGACTCGACCAGGGTTTGATGCATAATTTTTGTATAGCAATGCTGGGGTGGGTGTTGATCATGGAATTAGGTACCTTGTATAATTTATATGGCAGTGCTGGAGTGGGTGTTGATAATAGAATTGGGTACATTGTATAATTAAACATGACAGCTTAGATGTGTATTTATTTGCTAGAATTAGGTAATCTGTGCAATATAATATGGCAATGCTGGGGTTGGTATTTAGTAATGGATTATTTAATTACCTTACAGGATATTTTTGTAATAATACAGGATATTTTTGTTAGAGTACAATATATTTTATTACATTAAGAATATTTTTACTACATTATAGAATATTTTTGTGTTAATAAAGGATATTTTTGTCATAATACAGGATATTTTTATTACAATACAGGATATTTGTTGTAAGCTGGCTGCTAAGAAGATGAATCCTTTATTTTATGCACTGTACCATGCACAAATCGAGGATGCAGAGGACGCGAGCTTTGCTGATATGGTAAGTCTAATAATTTGTTCTTAGCAACAAATATTTTTTATTAAATATTTATCAAAATATGACATATTTTTCAAATTTAAAATTAGAGAATATAATAGTCTCAGAATATGTAAGTTTAAGTACAAAAATAATGGTTATTGCTGTTTGTTTCTTTGATACATTGATTGATCAGTTATTAATTTTTTTATTGATTGATCAGTGATATGATGTGATGTGATTATGATTTTTAATGTAGCT
>QKMX01349110.1:6523-19489 GCA_003401595.1 Venustaconcha ellipsiformis
CACACTGCAGACATCATAGTGATATGACTGAAAAATTCTTTAAAGCCATGTAAAAAATCCAAATTACACATGCACATTTATAATTGTTCATGCCAGCTGAAAATATATAGCAGGTAGGTTGATGGCTCCATTATATCTCAGTATCTGATATTGTAATTCAAACAAAATAAACTTACTATCAGCTGCATCATCTCAAGCAATACATAAGTTCATGAACCCCCAGCTTGCAACCCAAATCAGGCTAGTGAGGGTGTTCTGGAGAATTGTCAAAATTATTTTGAGGGTGGCAAATCTTAACAAAATGTGATAACTGGGTCTTGAGGCTTGGAAAGACATTTTTTAGTGTTGCAGCCAAAAAAGGTTGGGAACCACTGCAATGCGAACTACTTCATTTTCTTTAAACTAACATGAAATTATATGCCAATTCTTTAGTGATATTAGAAAATCATTCTTTGTATTTCAGATTCAATTGTGAATCTCCAGTCAGTGATTTTGATGTTCGCACACCCAAGGGTCGAGGCAAAAGAGGGCGTGCTGCTGCCAACACTCCAGTAACGGATAGACCAACCAGTGAGCAGGGAAGGAAGTTGAGAAAGGGGAGGAGGGGAAGTAGTGCCAGTACTTTTCAGGCACCACCTAGTCCTGCCAGATCTGACATCTCCACCAGCAGTGGAACAAAACGTAAAGGTCGTCCAACAGACATAGACCTGACATGTGAGTTCGGAAGATCCAACAAAAGGAGTAAACCCAACTCTCAGGAAAGCACTCCAGTTGGAGAATGTCCTTCTCCAACGCTGATTGAGTGTCCTGAGCCAAACTGCAACAAAAAGTACAAGCACATAAATGGACTTCGTTATCACCAAAGTCACGCCCATCAGAATACAGGTACATTTGAAGATGAGAAAGACGAAGAGGGTGAGGATTCAGCTCCCGCTACTCCCAACAAAAGAGGACCCAAGGACAAAGAAGCTAGTAAGAAAGAATCTGTTAAGAAGGAAATTTGCAAAGATGCTGATGAATCTGTTGAAAATTTGAAAAACAAAAACAGTGAGCTTAATATGAACAAAAAAGATGAAAGTAAGATTGAAGATAACAAAGCTGAAAAGGACATTTCAAAAGAGTTGAAGAGCCAGAAAAAAGATGAGAAATCAGACATTGGTGCTGCAAAATGCAAAGATATTAATAATTTGGCTACAACATGTTCCAGTTCGAAGTCGGTAGTGGCATCAACAAAGCCTCCATCTACATGTCCAAGTATATTCACTGTAGCAACAAATAGTGTAGCAAATCTTACAAGTGTAACTTGTAGCTCGGCAGTGGTTGCACAACCAGGAAGCCCAACTAGCTCCGTATCCTCAACAGCAGCAACAAAACCATCTATAAGCAACGCATTGCCTATAACGGTCACTGCTATCACCACCTTGACACAGTCTCTAGAAATAAAATCGGAGCCTGCAAAGCTGGACAAAAATCCAGAAAAGCTGAAGGTCAAGCCAACTACTCGTCCAATCATCCCAGCTCCTGCTCCACAGATGATAGCTAGTGTTACTGTAACACATACAAATTTGGCTCCAGTGACTAGCCACACACAAGTTTCTCCTCAGCTGAAACCCATTCAGCCTAAACCCACCATCATGGGAGAGCCTGCTAATATCAATCCAGCACTTGTTGGATTGAACAAGAAAAAAGTTCCAAAGAAAAAGGGTAAAGATATACCACCAGGGGCTGTGAAAGTAGAGGCTGCCAAACCAGAACGGACTCCAGTGATTAAAGCCAATCCCCAGCCTAATAAAATTCCAGAAATGAGGAAGGATGTGAACTCTCTAGATGCACAGAGACTGGTTGCTACTCAGCCACAAAACATAGCAGTGTCTGGTAGTGCAAATGCAGTTGTAAACAGAGGAGTTGATTTGTCTCATGCAGCAAGGCCCACATCTACCTCTTTACTGAAAGTAAGCTCACCTCTCCAAGTTTCTACCAGTGAACATTGCAAAACTCCAATTACAGAGGATGTCCAGAGCCCAGCTTACTCAGACATTTCTGATGCCAACGAGTCAGCATCACCTGCTCAGACTGAGAGTCCTCAGAAACAGAGGGAGGAAAACAGCAATGGCAGCAGCAATAACAAAAAGGATGAAGCTCCTTTGTCTCAGCCGTCAACACCCAAAAATGAAAACCCTACCCTGATTCCTCACTTTGGCATGTATGGATATTATGGGCAGGCAGCTTTTCAAGTGTCAAATATGTCTCCTGTGCAGATGCCAGCACAGCAACAGCAGCAACAATCACAGCACCAACAGCCATCACAACATCCTACTGCCCCGAAGCCACCAGCAAAAGTTGTTGCCAGTAAGGATGGCAAAGGTGGTCTTCCAGATGAAAAGGCAAGACAAACCAGTGAAGAGATGGTAAAGCAAGAAAGGAAAGAGGGAGGAGAGGAAAAAGAGGGTGTCAAGGGGAAAGCTGAAGCGATTGGTGCATCGGGAAGTAATATGACCCCACAACAGATGTACGAATACCAGATGCAACAGAAACAGTTACATGAAATGTATGCAATGCAACAGTTTCCTCCCCACTTGCAGTATCTGGCTTATGGAGGATATTATGTCGATCCAGCATATATGCATTATGGAAAAATATTGGAAGAACAGAGAAGGGCACATCAGGAATCTGGAAAAGGTGATGGCAGAAGAGATACTGGTCCTCGGACTAGCGATGACAAACTGCAAGATCTTTCCCAGACACAGAAAAGGACAGTGGATAGTCTGGGGACGGTGATTCCCAAATCATCACCTAATGCAACCACGACTCAGAGTAGCTTGGCAGCAGAAAAGAGTGCTGATGGAAAGAAAAGCATGGAAAAGAACCTGGATAGGGACTACAAAGAGCAGTCATTGAGAGAAAAACAAAACGAAAATCATCAAATTTTGAAGGAAAATATTGACCTTAAAGCTCAAATGGATAAAACAAGACAGGAAAGTTATGAACGATTCAGACATGCTGAGGAACTGAGACGATATCAAATGTATCAGCAGCAAAAGTTAATAGAGGAAAGAAAAAGGTCAGAAAAGGGAGATTTGAGGCCTGAGAATTTATCCTCTAAAGCTCCGGGAACAAAACCGATTCAGGAGACCAGTTCAAGAGACCAAAATAGGGGTCATGGTCATCATTCAGATGATTTATTGAGGACTCAACATTTGAGAAAGGAAAGTGGGGACATCGGTAGGAGTAAGGAAGGTCATACCAAGGACAGTATGGAAGCAAAACATGTAGAAAAGATTGAAAAACTTGCAGATGACAAGACTAAGCAGCTGTTACAAGACAAACAGAAAAATGCAGAAAATCATGGTCCTGAGGCACCCAAGCATAAAGTTCAATCTCATCCTCATGGTAGAAGCTCAAAAACAGGTAGTCCTTCAACATCATCTAATGGTCCACTAGGGCCCAGTAGTATTCCAGGCAGCCCCTCAACATCGTTCCAGTCATACTACCCCTATATCCAGGCTTCCCCATATGGACATATGCCTGTTGACCCAAATCATCCAATTTATAGAGGGGCTGCACCACCTGGATTTACTGTCAACCCTGCAGTGATTGGTTATCCTAGTCCCTATATTCATCCATCACAGGTTGGGTATAGGTTAAGTGCAGAGGAAGAAGAGAAATCTAAATTGGGACAATCACAACTTGTTGACCTGGACATAAGTAAACCTAAATCAGAGTCGGGACATGGTTCCCAGTACTATGGCAGCAGTATGCACAAAATTCACGAACTTCAGGATAAAGCAAGACCCAGTTCCCGTTCATCCTCACCAGTAGTGCAAAAGTCCACCACCCCAGTGTCATCACAATCGAGTTCTTTTAGTGAGAAACACAGGGAATACTCCAGCTCTCCACCCACACAGAGGCATGTCCACACCCACCATCACACTCATGTTGTTGGAATAACCCAGGGCACTTTTGCACCTGTGTATGATGCATATTGTAAGTATGAATTTTGGCACACCTTTTTTAAGCTTTTACCAAATTTAATGTTTTACTACCTTTGTTTGGTTTCATGTAGTCTCTAGTAGAGTAAAAGAATTACAGCTTGAGGGTAGCTTCAGAAATATGAATTTAGTTTTATGTTGCTGAATGGTTCATTAGAAAGACCAGGATGCTGAATGAAGAAATAATTTTGAATTTTAAAACCTGTTTGGTGTGGGTAACAGCACCTGAAAGGTTATGTTGTGCTAAGGCAATTGGAGTCTAGTGCCGAGTTCCGTTTCACACTGGTTTCAGGGACCCACATTGTAGCAAGTTTTGACAAGCTGATTATGAATCACCATGGTTACACAAAAAAACCCGGCCTTTTATAAACTTAAAGTCAGTTTGATTGGTATCGAAAAACAGATTGAAAGGTTATAAAGATAAAATGAATTTGTTTTAGTGTTCCAAACGAGCATTGAAAATGTTTTTTGATCAAATATTACATGCAGCAGTATATTTGATGCACACTTCTATGCATCTTGTAGAATCTTCACCCTAGTAACTTTACACCTTGCTGTGGTTTTGTAGCAGCACTGTACTAATTTAAAAAAAGTATATATTTCTATTGGATTCTTTGTTTCCCCAAGTTGTATCATCTTTTCTTGCCATAGCAGATTTCAGTCCATCAGTTTAAATAATAAATAACTATTTTCATTTTCTCATATTTGTTTACTGTCACATTAAAGTCAAGGTCCTTAAGATAAAGTCCTAGAAAATTGTTTGTGCTGTTTTGGTTCTGTCATATGGCCCCATTTCCAATTCAGAACTTTTTTTTTAAAAATCGACCATTATTGTACAGAAATTGAAAGAGGAATTACTTTAAGGAGTGCAGTGAGTGATTTTGAAATAACAAATAACTCTTATTGTTAATTCAGGTACAATGCTGAACTAATTTTTTGGCATAATGAATTTAGTTTTCAGCCCAGAAACAATAGGCTTAATTTGGCATAAATATGGGGAGTAATTTTAAAGTTTAGAATAGTTGCTTTAGTATTATGATTTTTGCATATTTTCGCATTGAATATTTAAAATTGTGATGAAATTCTATAAAATTTTGAAAATAATATTAAATCCTTTTGATTTTGCTTCACCACAATTCTTGTTGAATATTATTAAATGGCACCTTTGAAAATATGTTTGGATACCCTCCCATTTGTACCCTCATAGTGATTTTAAAAACAGAAAACATCAATTATACAACATCGATGATACAGAGTATATACATCAAGTTCACAAAATATTTCATAAATTTAATTCAGAACAAAAATGTTTCATTAATTGCATTTTTCAAGATTTTGGCATCCAATTTGAATCAAGTTTTTCCAACACACTTATACTTATGAGCAATATTTCATTAAAATGATGTAGCATGATAAACATCAAAATCTCTACATCTTTTTTAGATTGGATTTCTTAAACACTTAAACCACTGGTTCAGATTAGCTGACACATGTTGAAAAAAATCAGTATTCTGCATGCTTATGATATAGGTTGGTGAGATAATGTAAATAGTTTTTGTCTCCCAGAAGCATACTGGTAATAAAATGAGTTGCCAAACAACAAGGCAAAAACATGTTTCCTACATATTGCACTGGTTTTCAAATTGGGGTAGGTGGGTAATTTTTTTTTTCTTAAAACATTAATTTTTTTAATGCGATTTTTAAAAAATATTTTTTATCTTTAACCATGTAGTCAACAATGAGAAACAGAGATGGCCGGCTGACCAGAAATACACTTGTTTATTGGGGGAGGGGCCTAGTTGTCTTTCTTCCAGATACACAATATGCAAAATAAATTCCTCTTTATGGGAGACATATTCAAAGCTCCAGGCCAACATTACTATGTGCAGCAAGTATTTTATATTTCTTTTATCCTCAAGATTTATGGCTGAGGGTGTTATGTTTAGCCCCACCATAATGTGGTTCTTCTTTATGGACAAATTCATTAAATAGAGCCCTTCAGGCAAAGGGTACTTTGGAAGGGTCATCACTGGTCCTGGAAGGGTCATCATTCAGTCAGATACCCTCCAGGCACTGTGACTTGAAGAAAATGAATTTCAGAAACTCTAGGATCAACTTGTGGTAACAAGCATAAAGGCTTATGAAATATTGCATCTTATTTGGCTTTGTCATGTTTTAATTTAACTGTACATCAAGGCAACACCATAACACATTTGTAAGTGTTGACAATTTCCTGACACAACTCAAAATAGTGAGTGAAAATTTCTAGTGGTCCATGAATTTTGTACATGTTCATGCAGCTAATGCAGGTCTATGGTTGACCAATGTTTCTCTTCAATGAAATGTTCTGTCAAGAATATTGTCCACATTATTCATTGAAGGTCCATATTTTCTACCTGAATAGTGTTCATTTTTGAGGCTGTACCTTTTTGTCAGTGACACTAATTTTCGTAGTTGGTGAAAAAATTTACCTCCATGCCAACCATAGTGTGCATAAAAAAAAAAGTCAAGAAAATAAAGATCATTGCAGTTGATTTTAGACTGAACTGAGTGCATTTCTTTTGTACCAGAACTTACCCAAACTGCATGAGATTATCAATTTTATTGGCTGAGAGCATGATTTGTTACAATCATGATTATGGATGAACTCGTCTCTGAAAACTGTTGCATTTAGAGCCAATATTGATGTGTTGTGTTGCCCATCAGCCAACTGTCCGTTTTTTGTTGCCAATCCTAGCACTCTGTTCCTCTTCCCTTGAGAATTTTTTTTATAAAAAAATCAAAACATTTTAATGTGTACATGTAATAGTCAGTTTAGCTAGGACTTGAAATGTTTAGTACATTATACATACTAATCATGATATAATCTTAAAAAAAAATACTAAACTATTCAGATTTTTAAATCAGTGCAATAGGAAAAATATTTTTTGTTGGGCCGAATTATAGGGAGAGAAAATGTTGACTCTAATATCCAAAACAAATTCTTTATATATGAGAATGGTTACTGGAGCATGAGGAAATCTCAGTACAAAGGCTTGTGGCAGGATAGATTGATAACATCACATGTGCTTAATGCATGATTCAATAATTTTCTTGCATAACTTTGTATCAGTTGCTGTCTAGTTTGACTAGAGCACACATTGCCACAATTTTCTTGTCATCCATGACCTATAAGAGAATTGTACAATACTGCTGTAACTGACTTTACATCAACTGATTCAAAAGCATATAATGATGGAAAATTCACTATTGCATAAATTGATTAATCCAAGACCCAAGTACTTGTTATACTGTGTACATCTGAATTTCTTAAATAAATTTTAAAAAATATCAGGTTACACCTGATAGGGATTGGACAAAATTTTTTCCATTTCTGAAGTGAGCTGTGATCAAAGTTATTATAGTGTTTTGCTATCCATCTTCAATGTTAATAAATACTTCTTTATGAGTAAGCAGACTGGTTTTGCTCTTAGTAAAACTGGTGTTTGACAGGTCATTGAAGTTCACACAGTTGAATTTAGGTCATTTAACATTATCTTGTACATTTATTTCTATAGTAGTTAGAAGATTAAGAAATTCAGTGTGAGCAGGAAGACATTTTTAGGACCTGGTTTGGCTTGGCTGTATTGTTAGTGAAGTTTCAAGCTTTGATTGGATAGTAAACATGTTGCAAGGGGACAATAAACAATAAAATAGTGGAAATCATATTGTAATTTGGAAGAAATTGCCTCTATCTCTGAAAGCTCAAGAAATTTGTAAAGCAAACAATTTTGTTACATGTTTGAAAACAGAAGCTAAATATTCTTGTTTTCCTATCATTTGTGTACTTAAGTGTACAGTATGTCTTGTGTGTAGAAGATAGTCTGACAGCAAACAACATAAACCTTGATCTTCCATTGGATAATGTGCCAGCAATTCAGGGTCTGTGTTTTACTGATTACTCCATCAAACTGCATAGTCCAGGTTATGCTGGCAGATCTGGGTTGCTACAGTTAGCATTTGTATCTGACTTAAATAGAAGTACATGCAGCACTTGCAGAGATGACCGGCATTTTTCTTTAAAATTGTAGACACAATCCATCATTTTTCTTGTGGTAAAAATTACAGTGGATTTGTTTCTTGCAACATGTTTTTTAAAATATCTTGATTAATGTGTAGGATTATTAAAATAAAGACTGCTTCTTGATTTATGAAATTCATGGATATAGTACCTGTAAAATACCAAATATTCTGCACATATAGATGTTTTAAAAATTTCAGAAGAAATAAGATTTGTGAAAATATTCACAATTAATTAGTCTGCTAAGTAAGTTTAATCAGTGATGGTATATATACATTGACCTTTGGGATTTCCCTTCTTAGATGAAAGTGTTTTGTTAGATACTGCAATTGACTCGAATCAGCTTCATTAAACACAATAACAAATCAATATCCAATCCTGTGACAACGAAACTGGCAGCACAAATTGAACCTGAGATAATAGAACTAAAATTTGAAAGCTACAACTTTTTCATAATATTATTGAAATTGAATTTGTATATCGATATGTTTATCCTTATCTTGTAAAAATTAAACTTTCATGTGAAAATTGCCATTTTGAAATTTTGAAGTTATTATGTGTTCAACATATTTAAGGACTAAGTTGGAACATGGTTCACAACACATGTACAATAGTAAACTCTACCATCAATCAGTTTACATCCATTTTCTGTATTGCTACAATCCATCAACCATATCATCATATATAATGGTCCATTCAACTGCAATCCATCAACCATATCAACATATATAATGCTCCATCCAACTGCAACAACACAGACTTAATCTGCCATCACATGATGCACCCTTTGATCAGGGCCTGTGCTGTTTGTTCTACATATTACTTCAAACAAACTGCATAGAACCAGATGTGCTTACTCCTGCACTGCAGATTTGAGTCTGAAGTTTGCAGTTGGATTCAGCTTATATGTGAGCGTATATGGTAATATATCATTTTAGCCAGCTTATTTTTATTGCTTCTGTAGCTAGCCTTGTTCTAATGGAATGTTGGAGACATTCCTACAAGAGAATAGTCTCCCCACTTGATGCCTGCTTATTCCAATCATAGTTGCTGTATTTCCCATTAGAATTCTTCCTCATCATCATCATCTTGAAGCCAGGGGCAGCAATTGGCATTTTGGCCTGCACATGAATAATTACTCAAAGTGGCCCAATAACCTCCATGTTGGTACATATGGGACATCTCATCCAGATTGTAACTATTTATTCATTTGTCATAGTGTGTAACTGCAGTTCATTCTTTCCAAGATCAGACATAAAGAGGTCAAACTAATACCAAAAAGGCTGTCCTGTTCTGTTGAACTTTCGAGTCACCAAATTACAGCTTACAAATTTAAGAAACTGAAAACTTCATTTGGAACATATCATTTCTAAGCATTAGACACGTAATCTTTTATGTGATAAGTTAAAATAATCAGTCTAAGTGGAAATTCAGTAACAGCTGCAGAAAATGGAGTATAATCAATGTCATATGTACTTATTATCTGCAGATCTGGATACAATCAGATTGAATAACTGTATAATAACTGCATAATAGAGAGAGAGAGTCTAAGTTAAGTATCTTAAAAATAGTTTTCTAATACTGATTAAGTTTCAGTATGGGAAGGTGTTCTGAGTATCAAAATCTTGATATGGGATGGGTTGAGTACTGTAACAGTCAAATCAGAACTTATTGTGATGTAGAGCTAAAATACAGATTTCATGTACATGTAACTGAACTGTTTTAGAGATAACTTCAGAACTCTGTTTTAGAGATTACTTCAGAACTCTGTTTTAGAGATAACTTGATACTTTCATTTAATCTTGAAATTTACTATAACTTGATAACTTCATTTGTTCTTGAAATTTACTTTATGTATTTTCTCAAATTTTGCATAACTTCTAGCCTTCTATTAACCATCAGTCCTTAGAATTACAATTCCTTTTTTGTTTTTTATTAGATTTTATAGAAACAATTGTATAAAATCCTTAAGAAAAAATGACTATTATTTTCATACAGTTATGGGTATACCTGAAGAAAAAAATAGTACTGTATACAAGACCTAATGTACAGTAAATAAAGTTTTCCAGACCTGATTTTCACAAAGAAATTAAGTCTTGACTTAAATTAAAGCTTAGAATCCACTGCTTTGATTAGTTTAAATTGGAATTCAGACTTAAAATAGACCAATGAAATGTCTTCAGTTTATACATGATACGAGTTGTTTTGGTGAAATTGAGCCCAAACTGGATTTCATTGTTAACTGGGATTGTACACTTTAAATTTGTTCTACGGTGCAACTGCTTTAGAACAATCTAGTATAATTCTTAAAAGATTGTGTAAATTTAATCCATGTTTGAAATAATTACCATAAGGTTGATTTATTTTTGTAGCATGCATGATCAAAACCTTTTAATGAGATGAATTACCGATTGCAATGTCCAGAAATGATGACTTTTGAATGCAACAAAATTCAGATGCTTAGATTGTTCATTTGTGGCAACATGTTGATATTCCATTCGCATCTTGTCATGATGATATTGTCCATTAGAGTGCCCGATATAAGCCACAAGCTGACAAACATTTTAGTTAAAAAGCACGATTTTGTTGTCATTGCGTTTATTGACATATTTACTTATAATAAAACATGTTGTTCTAATAGAAATTGACCTATTTACTTTTGCTACCAAAATTAATACAGAAACGTGTGCATCGACCTCATAGTGTGAATGGAGAGCTAGTGGTGATCTGCAGCTGGAGAAAGATAAGGTCAGTTCAATTCTAATTCCGTAATATTGTCTGTTCATCTGAGCTTCTGTTTGTGCCAATTCTTTCATTCTGTGCATACTGTGTTTGCAGTCCCAAATTTAGTAACTGGCTTACAGACACCAGCTTGCATTATTAATAACAGATTATTTTTTCCCAAAATATAGCCATTTTTAGGGCCTATATTGTGTCGATGATCTATATGTTGTACATCAACACAACATAGATCAGTCTGTCATCATTTCTACATAATTGTGTCATATTGCAATCGGTAACTCCTTCAAATACAGAATGTCATTTTGATCATGTATAGACAAAAAAATATCTGATCATGCCACTAAATACTTCAATACCTACCATATATTCATTTTTAAAAAAAGCAAAAGGGATATCAATGTGTATTCCATCATTTTGAAAACTATTTTCTTTGCTTTTTATTAATGAAGTGATTGACAGATGTGTTTTACATTGAGGAATTGGATGAAGGTGAAGCATGGTTAACACATGAAAGGTCTAGAGATTACATTCCAAAATTAATTCAAATATTCCACTCTGTCCTCCTGAGAGATAAACCATTCCACACTAGTAGAAAGCTGAGACAAAATAATAAAACTCCACCCTCTACCAGGCTCATGGAGAGCTGTAGTGTCCTTGATTAAGAAAATTACTTCAATTTGCAGGTCCCAGCCCTTTTAGTTTTGGTATGCATTACTACAGACATCCAGTGTGATTGTCCAGATTGCCTTTATGTATCAAGTCTGTTGAAAAGTTTAGTTTTGTGTATTTTTGATTTTAATTGACAAGAAATTTGAAACAAACAAAAGTGAAACCACTCTTGCCTATAGTCATTTCACCCTATCAGCAATAATTAAGCCAGATCTTGTTTGTGTTTAATTGATTTAGGCTAACCAAAACTAGCCTGAAGTATGTATGTCTTATTTTTATCCATAGCTGAACTAAGCAAACTATTATCTTTGCCATCATCAGCACCATCATCATCATCATCATCATCATCATCCAAATGATGAGATTTTATGTGCAGTTCTGAGCACACACACAAATTTTATCCACTTGTCCCAAGTGGTTTCAGAAAATTAACTTGTCCCACCGACCTTTTCTACTTGCTCCAAACTTTAAATCCCTTGTTAGTAATTTGGTGTCACTTTAAGTCATAAAATGAACAAATGACTATGAAACAATTATTTCTTAAAAGAACTTAGTCCTTTTTTTTTTTTTTAAAAACACATGTTACTAGTGACAGTTTTGGTTGCAATAGACTGGCTTGTATCTCTTTTTAGAAACTTGTTTCACACTCAGTGGCAGTTCTTTATTTTACACCTACACTTTCTCATGAATTTTCCTTCTCCAGATTTTTATTTTTAACTTTGTTTCAAAATTAATTAAGTAAACTCCTTTTCTCCCAAAAGTAAATATCACTTTCCTTGACACCTTCTTGTAAAGTAATCATAGTGTGCAAGTTGTTCTTTAATTATGAACAGAGACAGCTTCTTAATTATCATTCATTCACTAATTGTTTTGCTTCAAATGCAATATCAGACTTAAAAGCTAATCCTCTGTATAATCAATTAGAAATTTCAAAATCTTTAGAGCCATTTACCATTATTTTTTTTAAAGGGAACTGATACAATTGTGAATAAAGGGCCTTTCATTAATTGAATGGGATTGACAGCTGGAATTAAATTCAAATGGGTAGGATATGGTGTGAGTAAAAATGATATAAGTAAGCATTTAAAATCCTGTTCATTAGTCCTAGCACTTTGTTTTACCTCTTTTTATTGGCAATAATTCTGTTACTTACCCCATATGCAGTCAGGCAGTAATAAAATATGGTAGTCATCAGGGACCACTGAGTTTTCATACAGGAAGTATATACATGGAAATGCATAAAAGGGAGCCTTCATGCTGCCCATAGGGCATGATCTGCCAGATAAAGTTGATAAAGGAATTTATATCATGAAAATAAGCATTTGCTCCTCTTTTTTTAAAAAAAATGGGAAATTATCATTTGTCCCATACTAGTGACATGGAAAATTTTACTTAAATGACTTTTAAAATAGAATATTCCAGAACATTATGCTAAGGAAAATTGCTAAGATCCATTATTAGCATGTGTTAACCAGTATAAGGCATAAGCATGCATGCATATATATA
>QKMX01349118.1:41477-54430 GCA_003401595.1 Venustaconcha ellipsiformis
GTTGTCTTCACTTTTTCTGCTACTTATTTTAAGAGCACAGCTTCATAACAGGCTGCCACATCTAAATATGTTCATGTACCTAATGGTTTTCTCACACATATTTCCTGGGGTAGTTATATCATCTTGCAAGGAATTTCGATTGACAAAAGGCAAAATAAACTGAATAATTGACATAAAAAAGTTATGTGCAATTAAATTCTTACAACGACACCCATAGATAAAACTGTTGGTACCATATGCCTACATGAACTGTATGACTCACTTTAAATCAAATTATAAGGCAACATTAAATTAGTTTAAATTAAAATTTCTTACCTTGAACCGCTGTGGATTTTTCAAGTAGTCAACAAATTCCATGATTTCAATTTTGGCTTCCTTGAGTCCAGCAACATCTTTAAAAGTAATTCCCCTTCCATGTTGTGAAGCAACATCTACGCGCACAAATTTGGCCTTGGTAATATTACCCTGTCAAAAGGCAAGATACCCTTACATTTTGAAAAATAATGTTTGGTTTATACAAAACAATAACAATTTTTTATTGTTTTTTTTGAGGATGTTTGCATTTAGAGCTAAACACATTTTCAAGAAGGAGAAAGAATTTCTAAAACTTCATTCTTAAAGATTCAACATTGACGATAAATAGATTTTTCCTTTAAAAATTGCATAAAGGCACACAAATTTCTCTCTCCATATGTTAACATCTGTGCAAACATATATTTATAAATAATTAAGACCACTTATGTTCAATTCTGGTTGACTTTTTGTTAGCAAAACGTTAGGAATTTGGATGGCTTATTTCATGGTTGGCTGACTTTTAAAAGCCAAACATCTTAAAAAACTGGATCACTTATTTTCTGGGCAGGCTAACCTTTTTGAGCAAAATTTCATAGAAATTGGACAGCTTACTTTCTGGGTAGGTAACTTTTGACAGCAAAACATCTAAGGAATTGGATGGTTTATTTTTAGGATATGCTTGTTGACCAGCTCACAGCGGTCAAGCTAAATATTTCAAATAGCAAGGGTACTGGACAATGGTACCTACTGTGTAATTAGTTAATTTTAATTTTGAAAGATTTTAAGTTAAGATCAGGGAAATTAAATTGCAACTTTTACACAAATTCATTTATTGTTTAAATAAGATATCCATCCAAAACACGACTAAAACAACATTCTTCCATATTACCAAAAATAAATGAAATTATGAAAAATACATATAACTTTAGTCATGACATGATGTACATTAGTTGCTTACTAGCTTAGTAATCACTTTAGAATTTGCAAATTATTGGGTGTAATGACTAGAGAACTTATAAAAAATAAAAAAAACAACTTTTAATTTCAGCTGTTACTGCACACTTTTAATCATAGTAAAACATTGATCAATACTGAAATTTTATAATGAGTGTAACAATATAAGCAATAAAACTCGCAAAATTGAAAAATACTACCATCAGATTAAATTTTACATCCACCCAGCTTCTCCTATTTGACATTTATTAGTACCTCTGAACACTTGATTTTATCATCACAACAACCAAGAGAATGATGGCGGATAACCTTAACCACAACACTCAATGATGAAAACAAATCAAAATACTGAAACATGATTCCTATAGTTATATATAAATCAAACCAACTGATAAGATAAAAGATAATATTTAACAAAAAGAAATAAGCAATCTAAATTGTATAAAAGGCCTAGCAAAACAATTATTTTATCAAAATTTCTTCCCAGTAAGATTTTGTTTATTATATTCATATGGTCTCTGGGCAAACTGGGTCCAACTGCAAACAAAACAGACACTGATCTACTGTCATTAGGGCACTGACAGATCAGGGTGCATGCTTGTTCTACCTGGCAGATTTGTGTCTATGCAGTTTGCAGTTGGATTCAATGTATATAAAGAGATTCCTGCATATTTTCATGGCTGGTAGATCATGCAGAAGATTAAAAAATGGCAGATTTTTGGAATCACATGTGAAGATGTATTTTTTAATACACTTTTACATCCTTTTGGACTGAAATAAATGAGATGAAACTAAGTAAATAATAACTGGCTTATTAATGTCCATAGAAAGTGTGATTATTTTTGCTGTGTGACTTGAGTGTGAAAGCCTGATATCATATATGTGTGATTTGGTTGCTTCGGATCGCCATGTTCCATTCAATTCTTTGTTTTTGAACAGTGAATGAAGTGATTGTGTTTTTGGATAGCAAAATGATTTATATTTGCCATCTGAAAACAAACAGAAATACTTTACCCAATGAGTTCTTAAATAATTTATGATAAGCCCGAATACAACTGTGTCAAGGAGCATTCATCATCATTTGTACAGTGCTTAGTTAAAGAAGAAGCCAAATGGCTGACATATTTTAGCTGAATTTAAATGCCACTGGTGATGTAATAAATTATCCTTTTAAATGCTGTTGCTATAGTTATCACAAAGAGACAAGGCTTTCAGACAAGAAATCTTCTGTGGAATTTAGACAAATTATTTTCATTTGAAACAAAACAAATTCTGTTAAGAGTGAAAAGATTTAAAAAACCTAGAGTATTATCAATGTGAAACTGAGTAAAAAAATTTGTTTAGTACAGAATGACTTCAAAAGTCATTTTATTTTCAGTGTTAGACATTATGTCAGATGGAGACTGATCCAATTTCATCAAGTGTAGACTGATACCATTTTATATTTACTATTGGACATTATATCTGATGTTGACTGATATAATTTTATATTCACTGTTGGGCATTATAACACCAATTTTTAATAGTAAAATATGTTTCTTGGAAAATACTTGCCCAGTCGTAATCCATTAGGAGAACAACCAATACATCACAAATCCAGCCCTCCCAGATACTACTTTTAGCTAAAGGGAGATAGCAGTTGTCTGCCGACCTATCTGGTGGCTGGGAAGAGCGATCTCCCCTGTGTAAGAATACCCCAGTTATTACTAGAGTGGTGGGCACTCTCCCTCTATCTGTAACTTCAGGTAGGCTGGGAGGGGGCATATGTTTTATGACTAGATAAATATTTCTGAAGAAACATTTCACTAGGAAAAATTGGTTTCTTCTTTGAATAGGTTCCCAATCAAAGGAGAATAGGTAAGAGGTGGAGGGAGTTACATCCCCTTACCCTGAAGATACCATCTCCAGTCCCCTACAGTATTGAGACAGCTTCTAGGTAACCCAACTGAAGGAGACTCCATTTGTTGGGGTGCAGCTTCAAAAGGCCTCCCACTCCCAAATCCAGCAGAAATTGTGAATCTGCGTCTTACAAAAGCTGTCGATCAACTGGAAGAGAGACTTGTTGAGCTGCAGATATAGGTTCTACCAGACTGAATCGACCTATCTGGGATGACAGATCTCAGAGATAAAATTATGAGAATGTGGACTCTGATCTCCATCCCATAGCCTGACTGATGTTGGTCAACAAACAATTTTGGTCTGATGCTAGGTTGGTGGCAACTGCTCGAATCTCTTCAGCCAAAGTGCATAAAAGTTAATTGAGCTGGGGTTATTTCCCTATATGCTGAGCGAAACACCCATTACTCCAGGACATGACATTCTGTTCCAACTGATATTCCTGTCCTTTTATGAGAAGTAGAAAAAGGTGCAATTTCCCGTGATGCAATGGCTTTGTTCATATTAATGAATAAACCTGAAAGCTGGACTGCGTCTTGAAGGTGGCCTTTAGTTGAGTTGTCCAGAGGAGACAGAGGGTTTGTGAAAAAGGTTAGCTACCCATGAAAGAAAGAAGGTTCTCGGCAATGAAAGAGGATGCCAACATGAATAAGACTGACCAGTCTAGCCTGAACTTGCATGTATATCGGGTCTGCTGATAGGGCATGTATTTAGAGTATTCTGCCTGCAGTTGCTAATGCCATGGGGAAGCAGGTCTTTTAAGAAAAGGAGTGCCAGAGATGCCACTCAAAAATGTTGAAAAGGTGTCTTATCCAGGGAGGTAAATATCCAAGATAGACTCCACTTTGGGCCTTGGTTAACATTTCTGGCTGAGTATACACAAAGTTGTTGAGATGGTTGGATAAGTGCTGGGTATATCCAATATCTTCTCTCCATGTGTCAGCAATCGTGGAGTGTTAACCTTGGTTTGTACTCAGCACTAACTTGCTCTCTTTGAAGAGCCAGAGTAGGAAGTTAGTTATCTTTGGTATCAATGTCTGGAAAGGAAAGATATGTTTGTTTGAGCACCACTGGGTGAAACTGCGCCATTGACTGGTTGCAAAAATTTTGAATTTTGAGGGCCTGTTAGAGATGATCCAGATTCAGGATGAAACAACTGCCATCATGATTATATGAGTAGATGAAGGAAAAACCAAATTCTGCACGGTTTCTGATAAAAGATTAATGAGGTAGTTAATCCACAACTCTGCCCAATTGAGTGGTGCAAGGAGGATGAGGAAACAGACTGATTCCCTTGCTTTCATTATCACTCTGGAAACTGATGTGTTGGAAGGTTGGCATACGAGTTCAGGTTGGTCTGTTCCAATAACAGGGCATCCAGTGCCCAAGCTATTGGGTCCAGGACAGGAGTTTTTGGGATTCCCTATTGTCACAAACCGGCCCACCAACAGTCAGTCCCATCCGGTAAAAATCTTAGTGAGAACCGATGGAGTGAGAGGCCATTCCTGCTGTATTACACTATTGTTCCATGATGATGGGTCAGCTTAGTGTGTTGAGGAGTCCCAGGATATGGTGAACCTTTATGGCTTGTTGATAATAACACCACTTCAAGAAGTCCTAAACCATGATGCAAAGGTCTGGAAACTGGAATCTTCCTCACCGAAGATAAATCACTATTGTAGGATTGAGTTTCTTCTTGCTGTTTGAGTCACACACCAAGAAGAAAAGGTCTGAGGACTGGGGTCCACCTTGTTGTTGAAGATAAATCACCACTGTAAGATTGAGTTCCTCCTTGTTGTTGAGATAAGTCACCACTCAAGAGTTGTCAGAGAAAATGAGAACTCACTTGCCATCTAAATCCTGCTTCCCCCCCCAACAAAAGGCTTTCACTGTGGCCATCCTCTCCAGAATTACTGATATGAAGATGTCATTCCAGGGGAAAGCATGCACTGCTGGTGTCCAGAAATGATGGTAGTTGGTGGGTTCCCCAGACATTCAAACTTGCACAGACTGTAATCTCAAGCGGGTGGACACAAAGATGCATACTTGCAGTGTGCCAAGTTATTTTGCTCCCAATTCCACCAATGGTACCTCAATTGGATGCAGATTTTGAGAGGATGGTGCAGTAGGCAAACATGGAGACTCCATTCATGAAGAAAAAATCAACCACGAGCAATGCAGTACAAGGTGACCTAGGACTGTGATGTTCGCCGCCGCATTGAGCATTCCTGTGCGGAAAGAATTCCTCGAAAGTCATTTCCATGCCTGATCATGAGGGAGACAAAATATGGTGCCAGTGGAACCAAGGTAATTGGATAAATGGATTGAGGGTGTTTAGGCTGATGACCAGATGCAATGAGTCAATTGCCATTGGGACCTTCTTGGTGATATATCCGCATGGAATGCAACTAGTGGAGCTTCAATAGGATGGCTTTCAGAGGTTATTGTCCTGTGAGAGGCCTCTGGGTCCATTTGTTGATTCACAGTACTATCCCTGTAATGACATTAGGGTTGCAGAAGGGAGGAAAATGTGTTTCCTTGATGGTTTTGTTAGCACACTTCCTCCACTGGGACATTAAACATAAGGTAGAGGATAAAGACCATGCTTAAGACTGACTCCCAAGCATGTCCTGAGGTATTCTGAGTGGGAGAAGACAAACTGTTCTGTCAGTTGGAAGACAGCCAGAGAGAACAAAAGTCCAACAATGAAGTCACTGTAACTATATTGCTCCATAACTGTGCATTGCCAATAAAGGCCATCTGTTCCATACATATCGAATGTAGCTATGTCATTCTCAACATGGTAGGATCACTGTCAAGGCTGTGATTATGAATAAAAAGTTTTTCTAGGAGTCTAAATATTAGAACCACCAACAAAATGATGATGAAGGCGGGTCAGAAATATGTAACTCTCATAGACTGCAAACATAACAAAAGTCAGAACCTTCTGTTCATTGTACGATCAACATATGCTGGAGCACAGGTGCATGCTGAGTCGGAGGAGGAGGGCAAAGCTTGAGGAGTGGACAAACGTCCTAAATTAAAGTTTTGAAGGCAGAATCTTATTGTGCCCTCATGTAGGGTAGAATAGATGATGGTACTGGTAAGACAAGCTGCAATATTTTTGTTGTATGGAGTGAGGCAACTTTCCCCTGTAATGCATGAGACTTACATGGTGAAGAGGGATGAGGCCTGTCACTCACTAAACTTGTAGAGCACCCTGAATTAGAAACTGACTTCAAGACTGTCGCTGTGTAAATAGGCTCTTCTTGTAGCATAGTGTATAATAATTGCAAAGCAACATCTGTTGAAGCATGAGGATTTATTTGTGGTATCATGCTGAATGAGTATCATGAGGTGGTAAGAGTTAGACTGGTCCCTGCACATGTTAAATTGGAATCCTGGGCTATTATTGACTGAGCCCATAATATTGATGTTTGGCCCTTTGTGATCCCGAGTATATGGCCTAGGTTGGTTACAACGGAAATAGGCCATCCGTGTGAGGAGGATATCATTAGGATCAACAGCTGGGACAGGTTATGGTATATTTGATCCATGTAACCTGTCTCTATGTCTGCTGAATGAGAGGGAACTTGGCTGTTTGTTAGCTCTGTCCCATACTGCAGGAGGAATCAAGTCAGACCCTGTGGAGGCAAGGTCAGGGGAGTTCCAAAAATGATGAGTCCTGCTGTGGTGCCTTGGGTGCTGGAGCTATTTTCAAGTGTGTCAATGTCCAGCACTTCATTGCTAAAGGGTAAATTCAATTATCTCTGTTATTCTCATAAAGTTTCACAAGAAAAAAAATCAGCATGCAGACTGCTGATGTCTTTGGTCTGACCAGTATGTTGTTTGCACTTTGCCCATAGTTCTAATCTGTAAGACAAAACAGCAGAAAACATAAGGCTGTAGCCCTGCACCTGTCATATAATGCAATGTCCATGCAGAACTAAGTCATTAAAAGATGACCCAGAAATCTAATAAAGCAAGGAAGCATAGAGGTAAAATCTAATGACAATAGCACCTGTTTATAAACCTGTGTGCCTACACATATGATGTTTGAATACTGTGTGGGCAAATAGCTATACCAAATAATGGTTACCTGGAAAAAGTGATCACAGACAATTTCAATTACAATGCTTTCCTGTAGGTAAGGTAAAGGACAGTCTTTACAGGTAGAATCACTAAAATATGATGTTCCAAGGCTAAAATTACCATGGTAAAAGAACTCACCATTATATAAAAGAAAGAACAGAATTATACATATAAAAAGAGTTCTTCAAAGCATCAAGACATACACACATGTAAACAGTGTAGCCTGAACCTAACTTATGAAGTCGCATAGGCTACACGTGGATGCGACTAAGTACTCAATAAATGATTTAAAGTTTATGCATATAAAAATGACTCAAGGGTCATGTATAGAAACATACATGCACAGGAGATGACTGAATAAATCATATATAAAGTGTTGACCTGTACTTGTCTGACCAGAACAGAAGAAATACAGAAATGCACAGAAATGCACCAGAGTGCCTACATTGCACACAAAATACCTTCATATAAAAGGGAACTGAGGCACCATTATAGAGACATACACAGTAGGTGCAACAAAATCAATTATGAGGCTATACTTGTAGGGAAAAAGGCCCAGTGACTGCCTGTACAAGTAAATACATTAAAGCTGGCGCCTGGACACTATAAAAGCCTTGGATAGAAATTTGCCAATATGTACCATTTGTAAAGGAATTACACATACACAGGAGTTACATGAGCACCAGAGACTTGCCTGTATAAAATAAATATAGCACAAACTGACTGTAAAGTCACTTAAGCTTCTCGTGTAAGTACATAAAAGTGTGATGACGACGTAGTGAGGCAATTTGTAAAGGCAGAACTTTGTGGTGACTGAAAGAGAGAAAAAGTTTGAAATATAATACATGGAGTATACTTTCCTTAGAAGTGAAATACTCCTCCAACTTGTAGTTGTATATCTTCCCCGTAGCTTCTGGCTTTTGCAAGGTTTCTCATGAGAGCATACTTCTTAGCATGAGTGGAAGTAATAATTGGAATATTCTTACACTGTGCTGCCAAGTCTTATTTGGAACAGGAGATCACTCTGCCTGACCAACAACCTTTAGCTCCCTTTTAGCTAAAAGAAGTATATGGGAAGGCTGGATTTGCAAGGTAGTGGTAGTTCTACTAAAGTATATGATTGGGAAACATATTTGAAGAAGAAATCATGTTTCATGCAGACTGTTATCATTTTGTATTTAGTGTTCAACATTATTTCAGTTGCAGATTGATATAATTGTATGTTCAATGCTGTACATTGTCAGATGCAAAATGACATTATCTTATATTTAGTTTTGCACATTATGTCAGATGCAGATTCATATAATTATATGTTCAGTGCTGAAGACTGACATCCTTTTTATTCAGTGCTGGACATTATCTCAAATGCAAAATGATATCCTTTATATTCAGTGCTGGTCATTATGTCAAATGCAGATTGAAACCTTTTTATGTCAAATGCAAACTGATATCCTTTACATTCAGTGCTGAACATTATGTCATATGCAAACTTAAATCAGTGGCATGATTTTAAAGTCATTGCTGCAAAGTTTCAACATTTGAAATTTAGTAATGCTGATTTGATGAGTCTGAAAGTGAAATATTTTTATTATATCTAAAGTGATTGTGGCTACATAAATGGCATCATACTCTGAAGCACTATAAAGACTGCCTTCAAGATTTTATCATTTTTGTTTCTTACTTAATGCGAAGGAGCTGACAATTTTTAATTACTACACAACAGGCAATTATGTACTATTAAATAAACTAACAAACTCTAATAAAATGCATGCAGTACTTTTTTTCAGAATAAAGTTATATGTTACTTACAAAGAGATCATTTGCACTGGGCATCTGTATTTTAGGCAGCCTTCGTAGCAAGAGGTAGGCAACTAATACTATTACTGAGAGTGCTATGATCCTGGATGTAGAACTGGAAATGACATTTAAAAAAATAAATTACTCATGTGCAGTATTACTTGAAACAAAACCGTGAATTTGTTTATTGTCACTGACTAAAGAGTTACAATTTCATCTGTACTCATGTTTATATATAAGAAAAGGTGTGCCATGATTCAATCCAGGTAGAATGATTTGTAGGATCCTTAAGGTTTTGAAGGGACAGGTGTTTTACTTCAAGGAATCCAAGACAAGTCAATTTCTTCTGCACTTATATGCTTTTTAACATGACAATATAGTGTGATAGTAAAAATGTTTTAGTGTAAACCCCATGTCAAAACAAATATCCCTCATGAAAAGTATCAATAAGATTTTACAAGTGTAAACCCCATGTCAAAACAAATATCCCTCATGAAAAGTATCAATAAGATTTTTCAAGATGGTCACAACTGATCTGTGACATTTCGAACTACCTTTCATTGATAACACTATGTCTATATGACCAACTGCTCACAAGATGTAACTATAACAAGACATTCAAGATGGTCACTATGCTGGCTCTCAGATTCACATAATTTTCATTAAGAACCAATTAGACATAAGAAGTCCTTAAGTGAAACCACATGTCAATATGACCAACTATTCAGGACGATTAGTTATTAAAAATTTTTCATGACAGTCTCCCGTGGTGCTGTGATACTAAATGAAAATGGATGTCAGGTTGACACAATTTTATTTAGGACTTACAAAATAGCATATGAAGTCCTTTAGCACATCATATTGATACTCATGAGAAGTAATGGCAACAAACTTTCATGATGGCCACCATGACAACCATATTGGATGTCTGAGTGGCATCATTTTCATTTAAAAACAACCAGACCTTGAGAAGAATGTTTGTAAAAGATTTTACAGCAATCCTCTAAGTAGTTTAGATGAAGTTGCATTAACAAGTTTGTGCTAATATATGATGGATGGTAGATGTACAAGGGGCCATCAAATAAGCTCTCATGCCATATAACCAGCAGACCTAGAAATGGATAAATAAAAAAGAAAAAGAAAAGAACTATGCAGATTTAGTGAGCTACATGTTGACATATTCACTGTCTAACAAGATGCCAGATTGTTTCCTTCTTTTACTTTCACGTTCAGATGTTTGAGAAAATCTGCAGTATAAAACCCATTAAGACTTCACAAATTCATCCAAAACCAAAACTAAAATAAAGGATTCAATAAAACTGGGAATAGACTATTCTTCCAATATTTTCTATCCAGTGTGTGTGTGATTTAAATTTCTAAAGAACCTTCAAAAATTATTTAATCATGTTCTTTTCATGTTTGCAGTGTGGCAGTTTATAATAATGTTTAACACTAGGGCATCGCATTATCCTTACACAAGGCTGACCAATCACAATACTAGCCTCTTAATGATGAGCCTCTCAAGTGAGGCAGCTGTTTAATATACTTTTGATAAGTCTTTGGTATGACTCGGCCTACATTACACCTCTTGCAACTGAGACAGACACTCTAACCACTTAGGCCATCGGAGTGGTCTTTTTAGATTGAAAAAAAAAGAAGCTGAGGCTATACAATTTACATAAATTATATTTGCATGAAAGAAATCAAAATTAACTAAAGTGTTATCAACAATTACATAGCTAACCTCTACTTGTACAAGTCTTCAGTAGCAACTGTAAACATTACCATACAAAAAATCAATTAGAACTAAAGTAATCGTGGCCTCTCCTGTAACTACAGATTTTGTTGCAATCCTTTGTGTTTACATTGGAATCTTTAATCTTTTAAATATTTGAAATCAACTTTTAGTCAGCACAATATAACCAGCATCATGCTAATTTTTTGTTAAACCTTCTTACCTATAATCACAGGGTATAAAAGAAACAAAAAATATAAAATTAGAACATTCTTTTCTAGGAATATAAGAGAAAAGGTACAATAATTTGTTTTAAAAAAACAGAGATTATTTTTGTTATTGTATTAGCATTATCTATCACCAAGAGCCACATCTGAATGTGTGTCACAGACTTTGAGTAGCCTTGGAGTGAGAGTACAAATATAGTTTATATGCCAGTAATTACCTGGATTGGTCATTACAGGTGAGGCCTCTCATAAAAAACATGCATCAACTTTCCTAATTCTTATACTTATTTGCATGTACAATATACAGTACACATTTGTGGATAGCCAATCTCAATATATAAGGTACAGTTATTAATACTTATTTCTGCCTCTGAAAAAACATTTATTACAACTTCCAACAATGCACTAGAGAGCAATGGCCTTCTGAGTAGGAAAAATGTATATAGGTCTAGCATGGTTACATCTATGTGATCATAAACAAAACCCTTAACCCATGTTAGCAAAGTACAAAATGTGTCAGAGAGACCTTTTGGGGGTATATTATTAACAGAGATGAATCAAATTATAAAGTTTCATGATTGGAATATAATCAACACTTAATAAATTAACTGCAAATAAAAAGTTTCAGCACAGTCACAGCAGCATGAAATATGGATCACAGTGAATTCATTTTACAAAAACGAACATGTAACATATCTAGATGATCCATTTCATCTATGTAGGATGGTATGCATATAACAAAAATATAAAAACTTTGGCAAAGCCATTACATGACTGATATGTGTGTAATACTAACTTCATTTTATTTGTACATATTAATCTTAATAATACAAATTTATTCTACACTGGTTTCATCTTTATATGTCCTATTTCTATATATCCATCTATCCTATTTGACTTATTTTTCTCAAAGTGCAACACTCAATGAACACGTCACACCTTGCTAACAGATTTGACTTGTGAAGGCACCTTGACTTATAGGATGGTCATAGAGACATTTGCTTTTTGGCAGCCCAACAAGGAGGGGGGGCCATCATAAGTGAGTATATAAGGTAGTTGACATTCAGTGAAGATGTAGGTACATATGTGCTTTCATCTGTGTGTACATCAATGCTAATGCCAGGGATAGTATAATAATTTACTTCCACTTTGTGGAGTTGAGCTAAAAAAGTACAATATGTGGAATCCATGTAATAAATCTAGGATGAATAACAAAATAATCCTGAAATTTTAAAATTGACATTCTGAGGAAAGAACTTAAACTTAAGTAGAAATAAGATTAACTAGCTTGTTAGATAAAAATTGAAAGTCAATATCAGAAATAAAAACTAAAAAAATTATTAAAAAAAATATTAAATAAATGATGCATCAAAGAATCTCTTGCACAAAATAAGCAAAATACATTTGGATATTCTGCATCAGTCAATTCATTGATGTTCAGCCAATTCCTTGTTTAATGGCATGGCTGATAAGCAAGTTCACTGCTGGATAAGCAAAGTGAAACTTATTGAAAGCGTCTACAGACCCTGACCTACCACAGCAATATGCTATGTCAGCTTTAGGGCTGTTTTGTTTGCAACTAGTGGTATGTAATAAAAGTGTAAAAAAAATACCTGATTCTGTGATTTGTGATAAGGAACTCAATTCTTTCACATTTAATAAGATATCCATTTCTGTGATATAAAGTACTAGATTCTATGATAGGTGATGATCACTAATTTTGAAAAATATGATAAGGCACCTGATTCTGTGGTATAAGATTGCTGATTCTGTGACATGTGATAAAGTTCCTGATTCTGCAATACAAGGTACCAGATTCTGCAATATGTGATAAGATACCTGCTGATTTTGTGATAAGGCACCAGATTCTGTGATATGATATCAGCTACCTGATTCTGTGATATGTAATATAAAGTAACTGATTCTGTGATATGTGATATAAAGTACCTGATTCTGTG